>JAHKKF010492642.1:0-12449 GCA_019740295.1 Labeo calbasu
TATAAAAGTATACTTTTAAGTATAGTTTAAGTATAACAGTAGTAAACTTTGAGTACACAACAAGTTTACATCAAAGTTTTTAGCTTGTACTGCAACTATACTAACTCAAAGTGAACTTATAGGCATACTGATAGTTTACTAATTAAATACGTGTAGTAGCATTTTTAGTACACTTTGAAGTATAGTCTCAGTAAACTACTAGTTTAGTAGTTTTATACTGCAAGTATACTCCTAAGTTTTCTTTAAGTGAACTTAACATCATACTTCAAGTATACTACTATGTCTCTATTTAGGTATTAATTTGTATATATTTTGTTATATGAATATTTGACCACACAAAACATCAAAAGAAAGAACAGGGTATCTGCTTGTAAACAAAAACATTTTATTCTAGCTTCATGCATTCTTTTTTTAAACACTTGAATGTGGGTAAGTTTCATAAATAAAAAATAAAGAAATAACATTTTGAACAAAACGCTGAAAAACGACTATGAATTGGATTTAGAGTGATAATCAAAACGTAGATGGAGTTGATCAACCCCAAAGCTTTACAGTCATTACCTCTTCATTGATCAATATTTATTCCATATTGTTACACAGTTTTGATGGATGTTGAAGCATGTTTGTTTAGGTTTCTTCTTCACTTGTGTTTTTTTGAAATTCTGATCTATAATAGCGCCTCCCTACCGTACAACAATGAAAAGATGGATTCTAGGAGCTAGGAGCTAGACTTTTTCTAAGTATAAGTCAAGTATACTTAAATGTCATGTTGAGTATATTTCTGAGAAGTACATAAAGGTAGACTAAAAGTATACTTTCCTATTTTTAGTTTAAAAGAAGTTTACTAATAGCACACGTGAATAAACTTTTTTATCGTAAGGGTAGCCATGTAAAACGATGACTTTTAGACTAAACCGTTTATGGTTAACACCCTTTTACTGCATCTGCCTTTCAGCAAGATGATTGGGTGATTGTTACATCACCTAATTAATATTCATGATTCAAGCTGATAAGGTTTATATTATGTTCCCTTCAGTTCATTCATATATAAGTGATCTTTTTCAGTGTGCATATTAGACTCGAACTGATTGCATATGATTCACAGAGATTGGCAGAGTGGCAAGTGATTCTTAAATTTGCACTTTATACAGTTTCTTACATAATGCAATTTATATGCATCCAGTATGCTTTTAAAAAACAATTTACATTGTATTTAAGATGTATTACTGTTGTAAAGTTTGGGGTCAGCAAGTTTCACAGAAACTATTACAGTTTCCACAAAAATATTTAGCAGCACTGTTTTCAATGTTGCTAATATTTAAAAATCTTTATTAAGTAGCAAATATTAGAATGATTTCTGAAGGATCGTGTGACATTTGGTATTAAAGTGTTTTAAAATAGAAAAGTTATTTTAAATTCCAACCCATGATCTTGTTGTTGAAAGCACCATCGTCTAATGTTAGAGCTTCTGATTGTTTGTGCTGGGTGTGATGGGATGTGTCTGTCTTTTGCAGTACCCTGGCTGGAGCCAAATGGAAGATGGGAGCATTCGAGTGTCTGAGGTGACAGAGGACTCTCTCGGCACCTACACCTGCGTGCCTTACAATAGCCTCGGTACGATGGGACAGTCCCCTCCCGCCCCTCTGGTGCTAAAGGTAAAGAATTTTATGTTGATTTTATTCAAATTGCACTTTCCATTTCATTTTAACAACTTTTTCTATTTGGTTCAGTATAACATGGTGTTTGGTGGTTGATAGGACCCAGGGTCACAAATTAATGAGGGCTTGTATGGTAGTATGGTTTTTATAGTAATAAGTTGATTTACAAATTTCCCGCATAAATGTAAAAACTGCAAATATTGCCCCTTAATGGAAAAGTTCATTTTTGACCCTGATAGGACCCACCCAAGTTTCTGGTGGTTCCTGGAGGGGAGTACAGGCAGGAGGCTGGTCGAGAGCTGGTCATCCCCTGTGAGGCAGAAGGAGACCCATTCCCCAACATTACATGGAGAAAGGTAACCCGCATCCTTGTGGATCCTGTATCATTGTCAACCCAACTGAAACAATTGCTAGCACTGTTTTCTTTTATTGGAGAAGGTAGGGAAGCCCAGCAGAAGCAAGCACAACGTCCTACCGAGAGGCAGCTTACAGTTCAAATCTCTCAGCAAGGAGGACCACGGGGAGTGGGAGTGTGTCGCCTCCAATGTCGCCACGAGCATCACTGCCAGCACGCACCTCCTAGTAATCGGTAGGAGGCGTTGAGACAAATGGCGCTACCCCACGACGCACAAACACTACTTGCGATAAAGTGATTTTTCCATACAGCGTTGTATTTTGATTTGATTATTTGATCAAACAGTGTTAAAGTGTTAAAGAGATAGATATGTATCGTGACTGTATGATTTTGAGATCCATCTTTTCACACTGAGGACAACTGAGGGACTCATATGCAGCTATTACAGAAGATTCAAACGCTCACTGATGCTCCAGGAGGAAACCCAATGCATTAAGAGCTGGGGTAAGCGATAAGCGATTAGGGTAAATTTAACTTATTTCGTCTTCTGAGAAACATGTAAGTATCTTCAGTAGCTTCTGAAGGGTAATATTAAATTAAAAAAATATGATGTTTAGGCAAAATAAGAAAAATGTTCACATCTTCATTCTGTTCAAAAGTTTACACCCCCTGTCTCTGAATGCATTGTTTTTACTTCTGGATCATCAGTGAGAGTTTGAACCTTCTGTAATTGTTGCATATGGGTCTCTCAGTTGTCCTTAGTGTGAAAAGATGGATCTCAAAATCATACAGTAATTTTTGGAAAGGGTTCAACTACATAAAATGCTGAAAAAACAAAGGATTTATGGGACCTGAAGGATTTTTCTGAAAATGAAAGATGTTTTATTTTAAATGAGTCTTTCAAGGACTTTTGTTTCAGTGAGTTGGTCTAACAGGTTCACAAATCAGTCTAAATGACCAAATTCAAGTTCCAAATTCAAATTCAGAAGTCCAATCCTGTCGGTGCCGATAGCCTTGTGGGCAGCGTGCCAACATACAACGCCGTTGCGCTCTGGGCATCCCGTGTTCGAATTCCGCCTCGAGGACCCCCCTCTCTCTCCACCTCACTTCCTGTCAATTCTGATCTGTCCTGTCACAATAAAGGCAAAAAATGCCAAAAAATAGATCTAAAAAAAAAAGTCCTTATCCAGTTACAGTATATTAAACAAAAAGGAAAAATCAGTGAAAGAAAAATGTGGGAACCATGAAATATTATATTGATATCCATTAATGGTTTACCCTATTAACAGACATATTTCTCATTCTTGATTATAGTATTGTGACAAAATGAATGTACAACACTTTGTCAAATGTCCAGTCTTATAGGATATATAGCTTATAAATTCAATAGAGGGAAGTAGTGCAAATGCTAACATCCTCACAGTCTCTTTCTATTAGTGTCTAACAAACAAACAAACATTCCCAGCTTAGTCCTTGTTTTGCTGCCTGCTGTTTTGGCATGTCCACTATGCTATTGGCAACTGTTTGGATTTGTGTGGCTGCAGTGAGACTGACAGTTAAAGAAACTTTGTTGATTCTCTAATTAGCAGCCAAGCAGCAGCTGCTAGGCTAAACTGTTAGCCATTCAGTGAGTTCCTGTCAAAAAGCTCTCTGTACAAAAGTCCTTCAGTCGGGTCACTGAGAGATATTATGTGCTCTGAGCAGACTCGTAGAAATGTTTTAGAAAGGATTTTCCTCAAAAGCGTCCCCACGGGCTAACGGTTAGCTGTTGAATAAGAGATAAAGGATAAATGATGCACACAGAGTCTGTTTGTTTGTGTTAGCGCAAATGTTTGTGTTAAGACAAGTGAGCTAATCGCTCTGACCGAGGGCTTTTTTTACAGACAGCATTTTAGGGAAATAAAATATGTGTGGCCTTGCTTTAGCTTTTGTGTACAAGTGTGTGTTTATATCGAGTGTGACACGGGTTGTTCTCCTCCCACAGGCACAAGCCCACACGCCCCCGCCAAAGTCCACGTTTCGGTCTCGACGACCTCGGCCAATGTCTCGTGGGAACCCAGTTACGACGGCGGCTTTGAGCAGACATTCTCAGTCTGGTACGGCCATGTGTGAGTCATCCCAGCATGCTTTGCTTTCTGCTTCTTTTCCTAACTGTTGACCTGAGCTCTGCTGCTGCTGTGAGGCTGCTACATTGGGGGGCAACGGGCGGGATGGGGCAAAACCTTTTCCCTTAGGGGTGAGATGACCAGCAGGGCCGTCCAATCTTGAGTCGGACACACTGTTAATATTAATGTCAGTGCAGCTAAAATGTTAAGAGATGTAATTATGGGGATAATATCATGGTCAGGACTCTTTATATGGCGTATAAATAATAAAAATGCTGATAGTTTTGTTCATAACTTTCAAATAACTTCACACTGGAGAGTCTTGAGCAAAGATAATCATTCCATGAGTAATCCAGACCCTCTATTTTCTTTAGTTAGTTTTTTTTTTTTTTTGTTCTACGAGCTAGCATGTTGCCAGTGTTAATCTGGCTCATAATGATAGAACTGGAATGGAATGATCAGGCAGTAAAATCCCTCCACGGAGTCGTTATGAGTCGAGCTGCATGCAAAGTACCTTATTAAGTTGAGAAGACAATTTTGGTGTTGTGTGCAGTTCGACTGCTTTTTAAACACTTCAGCACACTAAAAATAATGACATTTATGTGATTTAGAAGAAACAATCTGCTGATAAGTCTGGCGTGCCATTGGTTGTAAATTTTTTTTTTTATGGAAAACACACTCATGTTAGGGTAAGTTTTTTTTTAACATATATAGCATATATCATGTCTTGAAGCCCTTTTCTAAAATATAAAGGCAAATATAGTTTAATGTATACAGACCCTCTCATACTGTGAGCAAAATTATAATATTGTTTACCCAAAAATGAAAAGTACTATATAGCTCTCGCTTTAATTTTAGTTTAAGTCCTAGTAATTATGTCATTTTTATTTTAACTTTTTTAAATATTATATTTAGCTTTAATTAATTTTTATTTTTATTTTAAGTTTTAGTAATTGTAGTACTTCAACTTAATTAGTTGCCAAGGGCAAATTTCTAAGTTCTTTTTTAATGTTTGTTTTTTTTAGTATTTATTTGTTTTCGACTTCATTTAAGTGAAAAACATTTTTAATATTGTTAGTTTTTGTTAACATATAATAACATGTATTAAAGGAGTAGTTCACTTCCAGAACAACAATTTACAGATAAAGTAATAATCCCCTTGTCATCCAAGATGTTCATGTCTTTCTTTCTTCAGGCATAAAGAAATTATGTTTTTTGAGGAAAACATTTCAGGATTTCTCTCCATATAGTGAACTTCTATGGTGCCCACGAGTTTGAACTTCCAAAATGCAGTTTAAATGCGGCTTCTTAAAGCTCTAAACGATCCCAGCCGAAGAAAGTCTTATCTAGCGAAACAATCCGTTATTTTCTAAAAAAATTACAATTTATATACTTTTTTAACCTTAAACACGTCTTGTCTAGATCTGCATAAACTCCAGTTTAGTACAGGTCAGTACAGTTTACGCAGAGCTAGACAAGATGAGTGTTTGAGGTTAGAAAGTATATAAATTGTAATTTTTTAAATAAAATAACAGATTGTTATGCTAGAAAAGACCCTTCTTCTTTGGCTGGGATCGTTTAGAGCTCTTTGAAGCTGCGTTTAAACTGCGTTCAAACTCTGGGGCACAATTGAAGTCCATTATATGGAGAAAAATCCTGAAATGTTTTCCTCAAAAAATATAATTTCTTTACGACTGAAGAAAGAAAAAGACCATGTAAAGCATATGAAGACGATAGAAATATCTGGGTAGTATTTATTTTGTATAAAGTTGACAGTTAAATTTGGTAAATATTTACTTTTACATTCAACACTTTATGCCAGTAACATTAGAGAAACAATGTTGCTTAAAGGGAAACAAAACTTGTATAGCTTAATATAACATAAATTGTATCTTTTACTGAAATATGTAGTAGAAAACCAATGAAAGATTTACGTTATTTATAAACTCCACATCGTTTTATACATACTTTGGGGGGCACCATTATTTTGATTATGTAAAATAGTTGCACTTGGTGAACTACTGGCACTACGTGTTGCTATTTTTACCACCACACAACTCAGAATACACAACTTGGAAAATAAAATACTGATACGATGCCACATTTCGCAGCTTTTGGTTGTAATTTTCAGTCAAAAGGCAACAAGAGAAGCGATGTAAGTACTCACTGCTTTCCTAGCAATAATAAAGAGAAGAAAAGAATGGGAAGATGCCTGTGGACGAAATAAAACTTCCTAAAGACGTGCGTCTTTGTTATCTCTACTTTAGCCCTGATGCCTTTGAGGCTTTTAGTAGACCTCAGCTACGAAAGAGCTTACAAATGGCAGAGACAAGAAACGCTAGATGCCATTCTGGCAGGATGTAAACATGCTGACGCTTGTCGTGATGCCGCAGCCACTAAAGAAGTTTGAAAATCAATTGTATCGCATTGCCAATAGCTCACTGAGTGCAACCATTTTACATCATCAAAACAATGGCGCCCCCCACAGTCCAAAATATGTATAAAACGAGGTGGATTTTTTAACTAAAAGACAGGTTTTCTACTACATATTTCAGTAAGAGACATCATTTATATTACGTTAAGCCATATACAGTATAACTTCTCAGATGTAAACCTCCAGTTTGCACATATAGTACAGTATTGTACAGTACAGTATGAACCCCTGAGAGATTTTGATTGTAGATATGTGATACATGAGAACTGTTTATTAATGTAAAGACTTTGTCTTGTGCCTTCTCGCAGTTCAGTGCAAAACTTTTTTTGATATTTTACCATACACAGAGAACCAACTATTGCAAGTAAGTATTTACTATATCATAATTTAAAAAAATTCATAACTTGCTTTGGTAAGGTGACATCCAGAGTTAGGCGCCCCTGAGCTACTTTTGTTAATGACTTGATCCATAACGGCAAACTCGCTTCTGGCTTAATCAGCAGCACGTTCGTCTCCTTGCTCAGTCGTCTCCTCCGCCTCTCTTCATCTCTCTTGCCGCCCATGCCAGCGCTTCTGCATCCCTGTGATTCTGCTCCCTGTGTGGCGCTGTCCTCTGCGATATTCACCCGGAATATCAGCATTCTATAGCTCTCTGTGCTCCTGCTCCTATAGAATGACACATGCTTCGCAATAACCTTTGTATGTTTGCTTCAGTGGGTACGAGCAAGAACGTCTCAATCGTTTGTCTTTAAAGCTCCTTCAAATTGTGTCTTTGTTAGGGATACTTGGAGCTTACTCCATATTTCTGCAATGTCACACCAGGTAACAGATGGCAGCAGTGTTTCATGGGATGTTGCATGGACTGGTTCAGCCCCTTGCGAGCCCTGGAGACAGATTTCACTTCTTTTTGAGCTATTAATAGTCATGAAATTTGGTTTAGAGTTTAGAGACATACACGACTGTTATTTGGAGAAAAATAGAGGAAAGTTTAAGGATCATATGGCCTGGGAAAGGAAAGTTTATATATGTTGGACTATATACACTATATATGTATACTCTACTCTTCAAAAATTTTCAGGTCAGTAAGTTAAAAAATGCTTACGAAAATGTATTTTTTTGATGATAGATACAGTAAAACAGGAAAAAAAAGTGAAATATTTTTACAAATAAAAATAACTGTTTATTTTCAATACGTTTCAAAATATAGTTTATTCCTGTGAATGCAAAGCTGAATTTTCATCGGTTGTTATTCCAGTCTTAGTGCTACTGAACATTTCAGTGTGATATTTGCTGTTCACATTGTCATTCAAGACAGATCTGTGTTTCATATAAGGACACCGTTTCCGTTTGCACTTAGCATTTCTTCACAGTCTGTACTGAGTATGAACTTGAGTCATTCCACTAACGCAGCAGTCCACACATGTAACAGCAGAAAGAATAGAAGCCCCATGGAGGATGAAAGCATGTTAATCCTCACCCAAGGGCCAGACCTTCCTCACCGTTCTGCTTCCGACTTCTTCTTAGATCATCATTATCCGCTGGCCTGATGTGTCCACCACGGGTGCCCGAGCGATCGGAAGCTTGCGCCAAGAGCTGACTAAAGGTGTCATTTGAAGCATTGGCCAGTGTGACTCATGCTTTAAAGGTTGTGTGTGAATGGCCTTTAAAGGTGACCCACGTGAGATCAGACAACAGCTCCCGTCAGCCTTGTTGACGCAGATAGTTGGCGTGTTCCCGCTACTTCCTGTGCATTGCAGGAGAGGTGCCGAGCGACCGCTGAGATGCTGTGAATAACACACATCTTAAGAGCTTGTGAACTCTCGAGCTATAAGGGCATGAAGGAAGTGATCAATTAGGCCTCAGTGGAATATTATGACTCAACAATAGGAATGGGGCGAATGACGTATACACCCGATTCCTTACTGTTTTCTTTGTGAAAGTTATTAATATTCCCAACACATCCACATCTCAAATGATGCCTTGTGTTGAGCACAACAATCTGTGACATTTTGAACTTTTTTGGCCGATTTCTTGCTTTCCTGCATTAGAGTGATGCAATTACATAGAAGTGTTTAAATATTTGTAAATAAATAAATTCATTTAAATAAATGAATTCTATAAATTTCATATTTATGGAAGCGCATTTCTTCCATTAAATAAAAAAAGGTAACTGTGACTTTTTTATCTCGCAATTCAGATTTTTTTCTTGCAACTGCGAGTTTATATCACATTTCTTACTTTTTCTCGCAAATGCGAGTTTGTCTTGCAATTCTTACTTTTTTCTTGCAAATGCGAGTTTGTATGTCACTATTCAGATTTTTTTTCTTGCAAATGTGAGTTCATATCGTGCAATTCTAACTTTTTTTTGCAAATGTGAGTTTATATCTTGCAATTCTGACTTTATCTCACAAATGCAAGTTTGTATCTCGCAATTCAGATTTTTTTTTTACAATTTCGAGTTTGTATCTCGAAATTCTGACTTTTTCTTGCGAACGTGAGTTTATATTGTGCACTTCTGATTTTTTTTTCCTCACACTTGTTCGTTTGTATCGCGAAATTCTGACTTTTTTCTCACAAATGCGAGTTTGTATCTCGCAATTCTGATTTTTTTTCAATTTTGAATTTGTATCTTGAAATTCTGATTTTCTTCGCAATTTTGAATTTGTATCTCACAATTCTGACTTTCTTGCAAATATGAGTTTACATCATGCAATTCTGACTTTTTTTCTTGCAAATGCAAGTTTGTATGTCGCTATTCAGATTTTTTTTTGGAAATGTTTATATCTCGCAATTCAGATTTTTTGAGTTTATATCTCAATTCTCACTTTTTTCTTACAAATACGAGTTTGTATTCTGCAATTCTGACTTTTTTCTCGCAATTGCGAGTTTGTATCTCACAATTCAGATTTTTTTTCACAATTTCGAGTTTGTATCTTGCAGTTCTGACTTTTTTCTTGCAAATATGAGTTTATATTGTGCACTTGTGATTTTTTTCTCACAATTGCAAGTTTGTATCTCGCAATTCTGACTTTTTTCTCACAAATGTGAGTTTATATCTCACGATTCTGACTTTATCTCACAAATGCGAGTTTGTATCTCGCAATTCTGACTTTTTTTTCTCACAAATGCAAGTTAGTATCTTGCAATTCTGCCTTTTTTCCACTAATGTGACTTTGTGTCTTGCAATTTGACTTTTTTCTTGCAAATTCAAGTTTGTATCTTGCAATTCTGACTTTTTTCTCACAAATACAAGTTTATATTGCGTAATTCTGACTTTATATGCAATTCTGACTATATGACTCACAACTGAGAGTTAATAGCATGCAATTCTGCAAAAAAAAAAGTCAGAATTGTGAGATAACAGTTACTTTTTTTACTTTTTATTCAGAGGCTACATACAATGCAATAAACAATACAATAAACACTATAAATAAGATATATTTCAGGATTATTTCTGTTTTGGCGTGAAAATGAGCCCTATATTATGAATTTATATAGAAATGTATTTTAATATAATATGTATTATTATTATAATATTAGTTTTTATATTATATGCATTATTTGTTTATTTTATCCTTGTTTAGGCGATCAGCATTTTTAAAAATGTATTCATATTTTTATGATGAATTTTCATATTTTAAGACTGATAGTAAGATAGATAGTTGAAAAAAAAATGCCCATGTGGGGTCTTCATCCTTTCATCCTTTCATCCTTTTCATCCCTTAAAGTTTATGGTGAACAAAGACACCATGTATGTTTAGGCTGTGCCTGAAGAGTTGGTTTATTTGAAATAAAAATTAAATATTAGTAAATGAAGGAAACAAAGTGTCATGAGGATGATAAAACTGTACCGAAGGGGGACATGCATGGTGTCCTCACGTTCCTTGGGTATGATGAAGGTCATAGAAATTCAGTGTGAACTTAATCGGGACGTCCCATGAGAGTCATGCATGCATGCCAACGGCAGCGGTTTATCAGAATGAAGCATGCTGGCTGTAGGTGCAGTTACACATGGCTTTAAGCATGCACAACTACTTGCAATGGATATGTGCAACAGGACATGATGTCACACTCTTGGGCTTCTTTAGTTAAAAACAATACATTATCAACATAAAAATCACTACTCCACTTATCCACAACACTGAAGCCATTCCGGTGGTTTCTATTGTCCATAAGACTCATTTCAAGCCATAGGGCTTCTCAAGAGATCCAGGGAAAAGGGCTGTGGGGCGTACAAGGCACACTGAAGATCTATGAGGATATGTCAGCGGTCGAAAACGCGGTTGTATTCTTCAGAATTTCCACTGGGAAACCGTGAGACAGTTTTGTGTTATTGGATATCACTGAGCACTCACACTGAGCCAAACAAGCTGTCTTTTTACATCTAGCTGCGGGCAGTGCTCTCATCAGTATTGTGAGCGACATGGCAATCATTATCGGAGCGTATGCGCGTGTATGCTTGCGCCGTGCTGAACTCTTTCCATCTGTGCATGTGACTCCTCCTGCAGGGTGAAGAGGGAGCAGTTAGGACCGCATGACTGGCTGTCCATGTCTGTGCCCAGCGGGCAGCACTGGCTCCTGGTGCAAGGCCTTGAGCCCGAGACGGCCTACCAATTCAGCGTCCTGGCCCAGAACAAGCTGGGGACGGGCCCGTTCAGCGAGGTCGTCACTGTGAACACACTAGGTTGGCCACCTGCACGATACAACATTCAATGACAAGATCATCTCTGCCTGACTGAAATACGTTTTATAGTGGGGATGAGGATGGCTAAGAATTCAAGGATTACAGTTTTTATTAGCTCTAAATACATTATCCTATCTATATTACACAACATTATATATTTTGTTAATGCTAGAAATGCACAAATATTAAAATTCTGGCTGATACTGATAAGCTGATAGTTTTAATGTTATTGTCAACAACTTATAAATGGGTATTTAATATTAAAAATACTAAAAAAATAGTATTAAAAAGAATATTTTGTCTTAATAAATTGGAAATAAAACACTCAAAACTGAAAATCAGTCATTTTAAATGCTGCAAGTGAATTTAGGCATCATATCTTTATATGTAAATATTTATAATGTTTATATTTATTTCGAAAAAATTATATTAGTATATCAAATTATTAGTGTTTTTAGGATTTACTTGAATTGACCTGTAGATGGCCATAATCAAGTATTCAAAATTAGCATACAGCGATTATAAATAAATAATATATATATATATATGATATGGTACTATAATACTAGCAAATTTATCACTTATATATACACTAAAGTTTAGACGTCTGTGGTCAGCAAGTTATTTTTTTTTGTAATTTATACTATACTATTTATACTAATTAATACTTTTATTCAGCAAATATTAATTTAAAAAGTTGAACAAAATGTGACCATAAAACATTATTTTTGTATAATTGAGGTACTATTATAGTTTTTATTAAAAGTGTAATCGTTTGTAGTCATTTTAATTTTAGCTCAAGTTTTACTGATTTTGTTGTGTTTTTTGGTCATTTTTAGTAGTTTTTTTTTTTTTTTTGTGTATATATCATTTTTACTTCAGTTTTAGTTTCAGTAATTTTATTTCATCAAGTTCAAATAAATAATGACAGGTTTAACTTTTTATGTTTTTATTATTTAATTTGTTCAGTTAACATTTTTTTTATAATAGCAAAAAAGATGTTTTTATGGTTTTAATTTCAGTTTCAGGTTTAGTTTATCATTTATAATGATAGAAATAAATAAATATATTTCAAATTAATGCTGCTCTTTTGATCTGTCTGGTTATTTTAAATAAAAAATATCATTGTTTCCACAAAAATGTTAAGCAGCACAATTTTTTTTCAACATTAATAAGAAGAAATGTTTCTTGAGCATGACTTACTCTTGAGCGT
>JAHKKF010492643.1:0-12357 GCA_019740295.1 Labeo calbasu
TATAAAAGTATACTTTTAAGTATAGTTTAAGTATAACAGTAGTAAACTTTGAGTACACAACAAGTTTACATCAAAGTTTTTAGCTTGTACTGCAACTATACTAACTCAAAGTGAACTTATAGGCATACTGATAGTTTACTAATTAAATACGTGTAGTAGCATTTTTAGTACACTTTGAAGTATAGTCTCAGTAAACTACTAGTTTAGTAGTTTTATACTGCAAGTATACTCCTAAGTTTTCTTTAAGTGAACTTAACATCATACTTCAAGTATACTACTATGTCTCTATTTAGGTATTAATTTGTATATATTTTGTTATATGAATATTTGACCACACAAAACATCAAAAGAAAGAACAGGGTATCTGCTTGTAAACAAAAACATTTTATTCTAGCTTCATGCATTCTTTTTTTAAACACTTGAATGTGGGTAAGTTTCATAAATAAAAAATAAAGAAATAACATTTTGAACAAAACGCTGAAAAACGACTATGAATTGGATTTAGAGTGATAATCAAAACGTAGATGGAGTTGATCAACCCCAAAGCTTTACAGTCATTACCTCTTCATTGATCAATATTTATTCCATATTGTTACACAGTTTTGATGGATGTTGAAGCATGTTTGTTTAGGTTTCTTCTTCACTTGTGTTTTTTTGAAATTCTGATCTATAATAGCGCCTCCCTACCGTACAACAATGAAAAGATGGATTCTAGGAGCTAGGAGCTAGACTTTTTCTAAGTATAAGTCAAGTATACTTAAATGTCATGTTGAGTATATTTCTGAGAAGTACATAAAGGTAGACTAAAAGTATACTTTCCTATTTTTAGTTTAAAAGAAGTTTACTAATAGCACACGTGAATAAACTTTTTTATCGTAAGGGTAGCCATGTAAAACGATGACTTTTAGACTAAACCGTTTATGGTTAACACCCTTTTACTGCATCTGCCTTTCAGCAAGATGATTGGGTGATTGTTACATCACCTAATTAATATTCATGATTCAAGCTGATAAGGTTTATATTATGTTCCCTTCAGTTCATTCATATATAAGTGATCTTTTTCAGTGTGCATATTAGACTCGAACTGATTGCATATGATTCACAGAGATTGGCAGAGTGGCAAGTGATTCTTAAATTTGCACTTTATACAGTTTCTTACATAATGCAATTTATATGCATCCAGTATGCTTTTAAAAAACAATTTACATTGTATTTAAGATGTATTACTGTTGTAAAGTTTGGGGTCAGCAAGTTTCACAGAAACTATTACAGTTTCCACAAAAATATTTAGCAGCACTGTTTTCAATGTTGCTAATATTTAAAAATCTTTATTAAGTAGCAAATATTAGAATGATTTCTGAAGGATCGTGTGACATTTGGTATTAAAGTGTTTTAAAATAGAAAAGTTATTTTAAATTCCAACCCATGATCTTGTTGTTGAAAGCACCATCGTCTAATGTTAGAGCTTCTGATTGTTTGTGCTGGGTGTGATGGGATGTGTCTGTCTTTTGCAGTACCCTGGCTGGAGCCAAATGGAAGATGGGAGCATTCGAGTGTCTGAGGTGACAGAGGACTCTCTCGGCACCTACACCTGCGTGCCTTACAATAGCCTCGGTACGATGGGACAGTCCCCTCCCGCCCCTCTGGTGCTAAAGGTAAAGAATTTTATGTTGATTTTATTCAAATTGCACTTTCCATTTCATTTTAACAACTTTTTCTATTTGGTTCAGTATAACATGGTGTTTGGTGGTTGATAGGACCCAGGGTCACAAATTAATGAGGGCTTGTATGGTAGTATGGTTTTTATAGTAATAAGTTGATTTACAAATTTCCCGCATAAATGTAAAAACTGCAAATATTGCCCCTTAATGGAAAAGTTCATTTTTGACCCTGATAGGACCCACCCAAGTTTCTGGTGGTTCCTGGAGGGGAGTACAGGCAGGAGGCTGGTCGAGAGCTGGTCATCCCCTGTGAGGCAGAAGGAGACCCATTCCCCAACATTACATGGAGAAAGGTAACCCGCATCCTTGTGGATCCTGTATCATTGTCAACCCAACTGAAACAATTGCTAGCACTGTTTTCTTTTATTGGAGAAGGTAGGGAAGCCCAGCAGAAGCAAGCACAACGTCCTACCGAGAGGCAGCTTACAGTTCAAATCTCTCAGCAAGGAGGACCACGGGGAGTGGGAGTGTGTCGCCTCCAATGTCGCCACGAGCATCACTGCCAGCACGCACCTCCTAGTAATCGGTAGGAGGCGTTGAGACAAATGGCGCTACCCCACGACGCACAAACACTACTTGCGATAAAGTGATTTTTCCATACAGCGTTGTATTTTGATTTGATTATTTGATCAAACAGTGTTAAAGTGTTAAAGAGATAGATATGTATCGTGACTGTATGATTTTGAGATCCATCTTTTCACACTGAGGACAACTGAGGGACTCATATGCAGCTATTACAGAAGATTCAAACGCTCACTGATGCTCCAGGAGGAAACCCAATGCATTAAGAGCTGGGGTAAGCGATAAGCGATTAGGGTAAATTTAACTTATTTCGTCTTCTGAGAAACATGTAAGTATCTTCAGTAGCTTCTGAAGGGTAATATTAAATTAAAAAAATATGATGTTTAGGCAAAATAAGAAAAATGTTCACATCTTCATTCTGTTCAAAAGTTTACACCCCCTGTCTCTGAATGCATTGTTTTTACTTCTGGATCATCAGTGAGAGTTTGAACCTTCTGTAATTGTTGCATATGGGTCTCTCAGTTGTCCTTAGTGTGAAAAGATGGATCTCAAAATCATACAGTAATTTTTGGAAAGGGTTCAACTACATAAAATGCTGAAAAAACAAAGGATTTATGGGACCTGAAGGATTTTTCTGAAAATGAAAGATGTTTTATTTTAAATGAGTCTTTCAAGGACTTTTGTTTCAGTGAGTTGGTCTAACAGGTTCACAAATCAGTCTAAATGACCAAATTCAAGTTCCAAATTCAAATTCAGAAGTCCAATCCTGTCGGTGCCGATAGCCTTGTGGGCAGCGTGCCAACATACAACGCCGTTGCGCTCTGGGCATCCCGTGTTCGAATTCCGCCTCGAGGACCCCCCTCTCTCTCCACCTCACTTCCTGTCAATTCTGATCTGTCCTGTCACAATAAAGGCAAAAAATGCCAAAAAATAGATCTAAAAAAAAAAGTCCTTATCCAGTTACAGTATATTAAACAAAAAGGAAAAATCAGTGAAAGAAAAATGTGGGAACCATGAAATATTATATTGATATCCATTAATGGTTTACCCTATTAACAGACATATTTCTCATTCTTGATTATAGTATTGTGACAAAATGAATGTACAACACTTTGTCAAATGTCCAGTCTTATAGGATATATAGCTTATAAATTCAATAGAGGGAAGTAGTGCAAATGCTAACATCCTCACAGTCTCTTTCTATTAGTGTCTAACAAACAAACAAACATTCCCAGCTTAGTCCTTGTTTTGCTGCCTGCTGTTTTGGCATGTCCACTATGCTATTGGCAACTGTTTGGATTTGTGTGGCTGCAGTGAGACTGACAGTTAAAGAAACTTTGTTGATTCTCTAATTAGCAGCCAAGCAGCAGCTGCTAGGCTAAACTGTTAGCCATTCAGTGAGTTCCTGTCAAAAAGCTCTCTGTACAAAAGTCCTTCAGTCGGGTCACTGAGAGATATTATGTGCTCTGAGCAGACTCGTAGAAATGTTTTAGAAAGGATTTTCCTCAAAAGCGTCCCCACGGGCTAACGGTTAGCTGTTGAATAAGAGATAAAGGATAAATGATGCACACAGAGTCTGTTTGTTTGTGTTAGCGCAAATGTTTGTGTTAAGACAAGTGAGCTAATCGCTCTGACCGAGGGCTTTTTTTACAGACAGCATTTTAGGGAAATAAAATATGTGTGGCCTTGCTTTAGCTTTTGTGTACAAGTGTGTGTTTATATCGAGTGTGACACGGGTTGTTCTCCTCCCACAGGCACAAGCCCACACGCCCCCGCCAAAGTCCACGTTTCGGTCTCGACGACCTCGGCCAATGTCTCGTGGGAACCCAGTTACGACGGCGGCTTTGAGCAGACATTCTCAGTCTGGTACGGCCATGTGTGAGTCATCCCAGCATGCTTTGCTTTCTGCTTCTTTTCCTAACTGTTGACCTGAGCTCTGCTGCTGCTGTGAGGCTGCTACATTGGGGGGCAACGGGCGGGATGGGGCAAAACCTTTTCCCTTAGGGGTGAGATGACCAGCAGGGCCGTCCAATCTTGAGTCGGACACACTGTTAATATTAATGTCAGTGCAGCTAAAATGTTAAGAGATGTAATTATGGGGATAATATCATGGTCAGGACTCTTTATATGGCGTATAAATAATAAAAATGCTGATAGTTTTGTTCATAACTTTCAAATAACTTCACACTGGAGAGTCTTGAGCAAAGATAATCATTCCATGAGTAATCCAGACCCTCTATTTTCTTTAGTTAGTTTTTTTTTTTTTTTGTTCTACGAGCTAGCATGTTGCCAGTGTTAATCTGGCTCATAATGATAGAACTGGAATGGAATGATCAGGCAGTAAAATCCCTCCACGGAGTCGTTATGAGTCGAGCTGCATGCAAAGTACCTTATTAAGTTGAGAAGACAATTTTGGTGTTGTGTGCAGTTCGACTGCTTTTTAAACACTTCAGCACACTAAAAATAATGACATTTATGTGATTTAGAAGAAACAATCTGCTGATAAGTCTGGCGTGCCATTGGTTGTAAATTTTTTTTTTTATGGAAAACACACTCATGTTAGGGTAAGTTTTTTTTTAACATATATAGCATATATCATGTCTTGAAGCCCTTTTCTAAAATATAAAGGCAAATATAGTTTAATGTATACAGACCCTCTCATACTGTGAGCAAAATTATAATATTGTTTACCCAAAAATGAAAAGTACTATATAGCTCTCGCTTTAATTTTAGTTTAAGTCCTAGTAATTATGTCATTTTTATTTTAACTTTTTTAAATATTATATTTAGCTTTAATTAATTTTTATTTTTATTTTAAGTTTTAGTAATTGTAGTACTTCAACTTAATTAGTTGCCAAGGGCAAATTTCTAAGTTCTTTTTTAATGTTTGTTTTTTTTAGTATTTATTTGTTTTCGACTTCATTTAAGTGAAAAACATTTTTAATATTGTTAGTTTTTGTTAACATATAATAACATGTATTAAAGGAGTAGTTCACTTCCAGAACAACAATTTACAGATAAAGTAATAATCCCCTTGTCATCCAAGATGTTCATGTCTTTCTTTCTTCAGGCATAAAGAAATTATGTTTTTTGAGGAAAACATTTCAGGATTTCTCTCCATATAGTGAACTTCTATGGTGCCCACGAGTTTGAACTTCCAAAATGCAGTTTAAATGCGGCTTCTTAAAGCTCTAAACGATCCCAGCCGAAGAAAGTCTTATCTAGCGAAACAATCCGTTATTTTCTAAAAAAATTACAATTTATATACTTTTTTAACCTTAAACACGTCTTGTCTAGATCTGCATAAACTCCAGTTTAGTACAGGTCAGTACAGTTTACGCAGAGCTAGACAAGATGAGTGTTTGAGGTTAGAAAGTATATAAATTGTAATTTTTTAAATAAAATAACAGATTGTTATGCTAGAAAAGACCCTTCTTCTTTGGCTGGGATCGTTTAGAGCTCTTTGAAGCTGCGTTTAAACTGCGTTCAAACTCTGGGGCACAATTGAAGTCCATTATATGGAGAAAAATCCTGAAATGTTTTCCTCAAAAAATATAATTTCTTTACGACTGAAGAAAGAAAAAGACCATGTAAAGCATATGAAGACGATAGAAATATCTGGGTAGTATTTATTTTGTATAAAGTTGACAGTTAAATTTGGTAAATATTTACTTTTACATTCAACACTTTATGCCAGTAACATTAGAGAAACAATGTTGCTTAAAGGGAAACAAAACTTGTATAGCTTAATATAACATAAATTGTATCTTTTACTGAAATATGTAGTAGAAAACCAATGAAAGATTTACGTTATTTATAAACTCCACATCGTTTTATACATACTTTGGGGGGCACCATTATTTTGATTATGTAAAATAGTTGCACTTGGTGAACTACTGGCACTACGTGTTGCTATTTTTACCACCACACAACTCAGAATACACAACTTGGAAAATAAAATACTGATACGATGCCACATTTCGCAGCTTTTGGTTGTAATTTTCAGTCAAAAGGCAACAAGAGAAGCGATGTAAGTACTCACTGCTTTCCTAGCAATAATAAAGAGAAGAAAAGAATGGGAAGATGCCTGTGGACGAAATAAAACTTCCTAAAGACGTGCGTCTTTGTTATCTCTACTTTAGCCCTGATGCCTTTGAGGCTTTTAGTAGACCTCAGCTACGAAAGAGCTTACAAATGGCAGAGACAAGAAACGCTAGATGCCATTCTGGCAGGATGTAAACATGCTGACGCTTGTCGTGATGCCGCAGCCACTAAAGAAGTTTGAAAATCAATTGTATCGCATTGCCAATAGCTCACTGAGTGCAACCATTTTACATCATCAAAACAATGGCGCCCCCCACAGTCCAAAATATGTATAAAACGAGGTGGATTTTTTAACTAAAAGACAGGTTTTCTACTACATATTTCAGTAAGAGACATCATTTATATTACGTTAAGCCATATACAGTATAACTTCTCAGATGTAAACCTCCAGTTTGCACATATAGTACAGTATTGTACAGTACAGTATGAACCCCTGAGAGATTTTGATTGTAGATATGTGATACATGAGAACTGTTTATTAATGTAAAGACTTTGTCTTGTGCCTTCTCGCAGTTCAGTGCAAAACTTTTTTTGATATTTTACCATACACAGAGAACCAACTATTGCAAGTAAGTATTTACTATATCATAATTTAAAAAAATTCATAACTTGCTTTGGTAAGGTGACATCCAGAGTTAGGCGCCCCTGAGCTACTTTTGTTAATGACTTGATCCATAACGGCAAACTCGCTTCTGGCTTAATCAGCAGCACGTTCGTCTCCTTGCTCAGTCGTCTCCTCCGCCTCTCTTCATCTCTCTTGCCGCCCATGCCAGCGCTTCTGCATCCCTGTGATTCTGCTCCCTGTGTGGCGCTGTCCTCTGCGATATTCACCCGGAATATCAGCATTCTATAGCTCTCTGTGCTCCTGCTCCTATAGAATGACACATGCTTCGCAATAACCTTTGTATGTTTGCTTCAGTGGGTACGAGCAAGAACGTCTCAATCGTTTGTCTTTAAAGCTCCTTCAAATTGTGTCTTTGTTAGGGATACTTGGAGCTTACTCCATATTTCTGCAATGTCACACCAGGTAACAGATGGCAGCAGTGTTTCATGGGATGTTGCATGGACTGGTTCAGCCCCTTGCGAGCCCTGGAGACAGATTTCACTTCTTTTTGAGCTATTAATAGTCATGAAATTTGGTTTAGAGTTTAGAGACATACACGACTGTTATTTGGAGAAAAATAGAGGAAAGTTTAAGGATCATATGGCCTGGGAAAGGAAAGTTTATATATGTTGGACTATATACACTATATATGTATACTCTACTCTTCAAAAATTTTCAGGTCAGTAAGTTAAAAAATGCTTACGAAAATGTATTTTTTTGATGATAGATACAGTAAAACAGGAAAAAAAAGTGAAATATTTTTACAAATAAAAATAACTGTTTATTTTCAATACGTTTCAAAATATAGTTTATTCCTGTGAATGCAAAGCTGAATTTTCATCGGTTGTTATTCCAGTCTTAGTGCTACTGAACATTTCAGTGTGATATTTGCTGTTCACATTGTCATTCAAGACAGATCTGTGTTTCATATAAGGACACCGTTTCCGTTTGCACTTAGCATTTCTTCACAGTCTGTACTGAGTATGAACTTGAGTCATTCCACTAACGCAGCAGTCCACACATGTAACAGCAGAAAGAATAGAAGCCCCATGGAGGATGAAAGCATGTTAATCCTCACCCAAGGGCCAGACCTTCCTCACCGTTCTGCTTCCGACTTCTTCTTAGATCATCATTATCCGCTGGCCTGATGTGTCCACCACGGGTGCCCGAGCGATCGGAAGCTTGCGCCAAGAGCTGACTAAAGGTGTCATTTGAAGCATTGGCCAGTGTGACTCATGCTTTAAAGGTTGTGTGTGAATGGCCTTTAAAGGTGACCCACGTGAGATCAGACAACAGCTCCCGTCAGCCTTGTTGACGCAGATAGTTGGCGTGTTCCCGCTACTTCCTGTGCATTGCAGGAGAGGTGCCGAGCGACCGCTGAGATGCTGTGAATAACACACATCTTAAGAGCTTGTGAACTCTCGAGCTATAAGGGCATGAAGGAAGTGATCAATTAGGCCTCAGTGGAATATTATGACTCAACAATAGGAATGGGGCGAATGACGTATACACCCGATTCCTTACTGTTTTCTTTGTGAAAGTTATTAATATTCCCAACACATCCACATCTCAAATGATGCCTTGTGTTGAGCACAACAATCTGTGACATTTTGAACTTTTTTGGCCGATTTCTTGCTTTCCTGCATTAGAGTGATGCAATTACATAGAAGTGTTTAAATATTTGTAAATAAATAAATTCATTTAAATAAATGAATTCTATAAATTTCATATTTATGGAAGCGCATTTCTTCCATTAAATAAAAAAAGGTAACTGTGACTTTTTTATCTCGCAATTCAGATTTTTTTCTTGCAACTGCGAGTTTATATCACATTTCTTACTTTTTCTCGCAAATGCGAGTTTGTCTTGCAATTCTTACTTTTTTCTTGCAAATGCGAGTTTGTATATCACTATTCAGATTTTTTTCTTGCAAATGGGAGTTCATATCTTGCAGTTCTGACTTTATCTCACAAATGCAAGTTTGTATCTCGCAACTCTGATTTTTTTTCACACTTTCGAGTTTGTATCTCAAAATTCTGACTTTTTTCTTGCGAATGTGAGTTTATATTGTGCACTTCTGATTTTTTTTCCCTCACAATTGTTAGTTTGTATCGTGAAATTCAGATTTTTTTCTCACAAATGCGAATTTGTATCTCGCAAATCTGACTTTTTTTCAGTTTTGAATTTCTATCTTGAAATTCAGATTTTCTTCACAATTTTGAATTTGTATCTCACAATTCCGACTTTCTTGCAAATGTGAGTTTATATTGTGCAGTTCTGCCTTTTTCTCACAAATGCAAGTTTGTACATTGCAATTCTTCTCGCAAATGAGTTTACGTCGTGCAATTCTGACTTTTTTCTCACAGTTGCTAGTTGGTATTTCGCAGTTATGACTTTTTTCTTGCAAATGCAAGTTTGTATGTCGCTATTCAGATTTTTTCTCACAAATGTTTATATCTCGCAATTCAGATTTTATTGAGTTTATATCTCAATTCTCACTTTTTTCTCACAAATACGGGTTTGTATTCTGCAATTCTGACTTTTTCCTCGCTTTTTTTTCTGAGTTTGTATCTTGCAATTCAGATTTTTTTTCACAATTTCGAGTTCATATCTCACAATTCTGACTTTATCTCACAAATGCGAGTTTGTATCTCGCAATTCTGACTTTTTTTTCGCACAAATGCAAGTTCGTATCTTGCAATTCTGCCTTTTTTCCACTAATGTGACTTTGTGTCTTGCAATTTGAATTTCTTCTTGCAAATTCAAGTTTGTATCTTGCAATTTTGACTTTTTTCTCACAAATACAAGTTTATATCTCGTAATTCTTACTTTATATGCAATTCTGACTTTATGACTCACAACTGAGGGTTAAAAGCATTCAATTCTCAAAAAAAGAGTCAGAATTGTGAGATAACACAATTAAATACAATAAACACTATAAGTAAGATATATTTTAGAAGTATTTCTGTTTTGGTGTGAAAATGAGTTCTATATTATGAATTTATATAGAAATGTATTTTAATATAATATGTATTCTTATTATAATATTAGTTTTTATATTATATGCATTATTTGTTTATTTTATCCTTGTTTAGGCGATCAGCATTTTTAAAAATTTATTCATATTTTTATGATGAATTTTCATATTTTAAGACTGATAGTAAGATAGATAGTTGAAAAAAAAATGCCCATGTGGGGTCTTCATCCTTTCATCCTTTCATCCTTTTCATCCCTTAAAGTTTATGGTGAACAAAGACACCATGTATGTTTAGGCTGTGCCTGAAGAGTTGGTTTATTTGAAATAAAAATTAAATATTAGTAAATGAAGGAAACAAAGTGTCATGAGGATGATAAAACTGTACCGAAGGGGGACATGCATGGTGTCCTCACGTTCCTTGGGTATGATGAAGGTCATAGAAATTCAGTGTGAACTTAATCGGGACGTCCCATGAGAGTCATGCATGCATGCCAACGGCAGCGGTTTATCAGAATGAAGCATGCTGGCTGTAGGTGCAGTTACACATGGCTTTAAGCATGCACAACTACTTGCAATGGATATGTGCAACAGGACATGATGTCACACTCTTGGGCTTCTTTAGTTAAAAACAATACATTATCAACATAAAAATCACTACTCCACTTATCCACAACACTGAAGCCATTCCGGTGGTTTCTATTGTCCATAAGACTCATTTCAAGCCATAGGGCTTCTCAAGAGATCCAGGGAAAAGGGCTGTGGGGCGTACAAGGCACACTGAAGATCTATGAGGATATGTCAGCGGTCGAAAACGCGGTTGTATTCTTCAGAATTTCCACTGGGAAACCGTGAGACAGTTTTGTGTTATTGGATATCACTGAGCACTCACACTGAGCCAAACAAGCTGTCTTTTTACATCTAGCTGCGGGCAGTGCTCTCATCAGTATTGTGAGCGACATGGCAATCATTATCGGAGCGTATGCGCGTGTATGCTTGCGCCGTGCTGAACTCTTTCCATCTGTGCATGTGACTCCTCCTGCAGGGTGAAGAGGGAGCAGTTAGGACCGCATGACTGGCTGTCCATGTCTGTGCCCAGCGGGCAGCACTGGCTCCTGGTGCAAGGCCTTGAGCCCGAGACGGCCTACCAATTCAGCGTCCTGGCCCAGAACAAGCTGGGGACGGGCCCGTTCAGCGAGGTCGTCACTGTGAACACACTAGGTTGGCCACCTGCACGATACAACATTCAATGACAAGATCATCTCTGCCTGACTGAAATACGTTTTATAGTGGGGATGAGGATGGCTAAGAATTCAAGGATTACAGTTTTTATTAGCTCTAAATACATTATCCTATCTATATTACACAACATTATATATTTTGTTAATGCTAGAAATGCACAAATATTAAAATTCTGGCTGATACTGATAAGCTGATAGTTTTAATGTTATTGTCAACAACTTATAAATGGGTATTTAATATTAAAAATACTAAAAAAATAGTATTAAAAAGAATATTTTGTCTTAATAAATTGGAAATAAAACACTCAAAACTGAAAATCAGTCATTTTAAATGCTGCAAGTGAATTTAGGCATCATATCTTTATATGTAAATATTTATAATGTTTATATTTATTTCGAAAAAATTATATTAGTATATCAAATTATTAGTGTTTTTAGGATTTACTTGAATTGACCTGTAGATGGCCATAATCAAGTATTCAAAATTAGCATACAGCGATTATAAATAAATAATATATATATATATATGATATGGTACTATAATACTAGCAAATTTATCACTTATATATACACTAAAGTTTAGACGTCTGTGGTCAGCAAGTTATTTTTTTTTGTAATTTATACTATACTATTTATACTAATTAATACTTTTATTCAGCAAATATTAATTTAAAAAGTTGAACAAAATGTGACCATAAAACATTATTTTTGTATAATTGAGGTACTATTATAGTTTTTATTAAAAGTGTAATCGTTTGTAGTCATTTTAATTTTAGCTCAAGTTTTACTGATTTTGTTGTGTTTTTTGGTCATTTTTAGTAGTTTTTTTTTTTTTTTTGTGTATATATCATTTTTACTTCAGTTTTAGTTTCAGTAATTTTATTTCATCAAGTTCAAATAAATAATGACAGGTTTAACTTTTTATGTTTTTATTATTTAATTTGTTCAGTTAACATTTTTTTTATAATAGCAAAAAAGATGTTTTTATGGTTTTAATTTCAGTTTCAGGTTTAGTTTATCATTTATAATGATAGAAATAAATAAATATATTTCAAATTAATGCTGCTCTTTTGATCTGTCTGGTTATTTTAAATAAAAAATATCATTGTTTCCACAAAAATGTTAAGCAGCACAATTTTTTTTCAACATTAATAAGAAGAAATGTTTCTTGAGCATGACTTACTCTTGAGCGT
>JAHKKF010492644.1:0-10069 GCA_019740295.1 Labeo calbasu
ATACAAACTCGCATTTGCAAGAAAAAAGTAAGAATTGCAAGACAAACTCGCATTTGCGAGAAAAAGTAAGAAATGTGATATAAACTCGCAGTTGCAAGAAAAAAATCTGAATTGCGAGATAAAAAAGTCACAGTTACCTTTTTTTATTTAATGGAAGAAATGCGCTTCCATAAATATGAAATTTATAGAATTCATTTATTTAAATGAATTTATTTATTTACAAATATTTAAACACTTCTATGTAATTGCATCACTCTAATGCAGGAAAGCAAGAAATCGGCCAAAAAAGTTCAAAATGTCACAGATTGTTGTGCTCAACACAAGGCATCATTTGAGATGTGGATGTGTTGGGAATATTAATAACTTTCACAAAGAAAACAGTAAGGAATCGGGTGTATACGTCATTCGCCCCATTCCTATTGTTGAGTCATAATATTCCACTGAGGCCTAATTGATCACTTCCTTCATGCCCTTATAGCTCGAGAGTTCACAAGCTCTTAAGATGTGTGTTATTCACAGCATCTCAGCGGTCGCTCGGCACCTCTCCTGCAATGCACAGGAAGTAGCGGGAACACGCCAACTATCTGCGTCAACAAGGCTGACGGGAGCTGTTGTCTGATCTCACGTGGGTCACCTTTAAAGGCCATTCACACACAACCTTTAAAGCATGAGTCACACTGGCCAATGCTTCAAATGACACCTTTAGTCAGCTCTTGGCGCAAGCTTCCGATCGCTCGGGCACCCGTGGTGGACACATCAGGCCAGCGGATAATGATGATCTAAGAAGAAGTCGGAAGCAGAACGGTGAGGAAGGTCTGGCCCTTGGGTGAGGATTAACATGCTTTCATCCTCCATGGGGCTTCTATTCTTTCTGCTGTTACATGTGTGGACTGCTGCGTTAGTGGAATGACTCAAGTTCATACTCAGTACAGACTGTGAAGAAATGCTAAGTGCAAACGGAAACGGTGTCCTTATATGAAACACAGATCTGTCTTGAATGACAATGTGAACAGCAAATATCACACTGAAATGTTCAGTAGCACTAAGACTGGAATAACAACCGATGAAAATTCAGCTTTGCATTCACAGGAATAAACTATATTTTGAAACGTATTGAAAATAAACAGTTATTTTTATTTGTAAAAATATTTCACTTTTTTTTCCTGTTTTACTGTATCTATCATCAAAAAAATACATTTTCGTAAGCATTTTTTAACTTACTGACCTGAAAATTTTTGAAGAGTAGAGTATACATATATAGTGTATATAGTCCAACATATATAAACTTTCCTTTCCCAGGCCATATGATCCTTAAACTTTCCTCTATTTTTCTCCAAATAACAGTCGTGTATGTCTCTAAACTCTAAACCAAATTTCATGACTATTAATAGCTCAAAAAGAAGTGAAATCTGTCTCCAGGGCTCGCAAGGGGCTGAACCAGTCCATGCAACATCCCATGAAACACTGCTGCCATCTGTTACCTGGTGTGACATTGCAGAAATATGGAGTAAGCTCCAAGTATCCCTAACAAAGACACAATTTGAAGGAGCTTTAAAGACAAACGATTGAGACGTTCTTGCTCGTACCCACTGAAGCAAACATACAAAGGTTATTGCGAAGCATGTGTCATTCTATAGGAGCAGGAGCACAGAGAGCTATAGAATGCTGATATTCCGGGTGAATATCGCAGAGGACAGCGCCACACAGGGAGCAGAATCACAGGGATGCAGAAGCGCTGGCATGGGCGGCAAGAGAGATGAAGAGAGGCGGAGGAGACGACTGAGCAAGGAGACGAACGTGCTGCTGATTAAGCCAGAAGCGAGTTTGCCGTTATGGATCAAGTCATTAACAAAAGTAGCTCAGGGGCGCCTAACTCTGGATGTCACCTTACCAAAGCAAGTTATGAATTTTTTTAAATTATGATATAGTAAATACTTACTTGCAATAGTTGGTTCTCTGTGTATGGTAAAATATCAAAAAAAGTTTTGCACTGAACTGCGAGAAGGCACAAGACAAAGTCTTTACATTAATAAACAGTTCTCATGTATCACATATCTACAATCAAAATCTCTCAGGGGTTCATACTGTACTGTACAATACTGTACTATATGTGCAAACTGGAGGTTTACATCTGAGAAGTTATACTGTATATGGCTTAACGTAATATAAATGATGTCTCTTACTGAAATATGTAGTAGAAAACCTGTCTTTTAGTTAAAAAATCCACCTCGTTTTATACATATTTTGGACTGTGGGGGGCGCCATTGTTTTGATGATGTAAAATGGTTGCACTCAGTGAGCTATTGGCAATGCGATACAATTGATTTTCAAACTTCTTTAGTGGCTGCGGCATCACGACAAGCGTCAGCATGTTTACATCCTGCCAGAATGGCATCTAGCGTTTCTTGTCTCTGCCATTTGTAAGCTCTTTCGTAGCTGAGGTCTACTAAAAGCCTCAAAGGCATCAGGGCTAAAGTAGAGATAACAAAGACGCACGTCTTTAGGAAGTTTTATTTCGTCCACAGGCATCTTCCCATTCTTTTCTTCTCTTTATTATTGCTAGGAAAGCAGTGAGTACTTACATCGCTTCTCTTGTTGCCTTTTGACTGAAAATTACAACCAAAAGCTGCGAAATGTGGCATCGTATCAGTATTTTATTTTCCAAGTTGTGTATTCTGAGTTGTGTGGTGGTAAAAATAGCAACACGTAGTGCCAGTAGTTCACCAAGTGCAACTATTTTACATAATCAAAATAATGGTGCCCCCCAAAGTATGTATAAAACGATGTGGAGTTTATAAATAACGTAAATCTTTCATTGGTTTTCTACTACATATTTCAGTAAAAGATACAATTTATGTTATATTAAGCTATACAAGTTTTGTTTCCCTTTAAGCAACATTGTTTCTCTAATGTTACTGGCATAAAGTGTTGAATGTAAAAGTAAATATTTACCAAATTTAACTGTCAACTTTATACAAAATAAATACTACCCAGATATTTCTATCGTCTTCATATGCTTTACATGGTCTTTTTCTTTCTTCAGTCGTAAAGAAATTATATTTTTTGAGGAAAACATTTCAGGATTTTTCTCCATATAATGGACTTCAATTGTGCCCCAGAGTTTGAACGCAGTTTAAACGCAGCTTCAAAGAGCTCTAAACGATCCCAGCCAAAGAAGAAGGGTCTTTTCTAGCATAACAATCTGTTATTTTATTTAAAAAATTACAATTTATATACTTTCTAACCTCAAACACTCATCTTGTCTAGCTCTGCGTAAACTGTACTGACCTGTACTAAACTGGAGTTTATGCAGATCTAGACAAGACGTGTTTAAGGTTAAAAAAGTATATAAATTGTAATTTTTTTAGAAAATAACGGATTGTTTCGCTAGATAAGACTTTCTTCGGCTGGGATCGTTTAGAGCTTTAAGAAGCCGCATTTAAACTGCATTTTGGAAGTTCAAACTCGTGGGCACCATAGAAGTTCACTATATGGAGAGAAATCCTGAAATGTTTTCCTCAAAAAACATAATTTCTTTATGCCTGAAGAAAGAAAGACATGAACATCTTGGATGACAAGGGGATTATTACTTTATCTGTAAATTGTTGTTCTGGAAGTGAACTACTCCTTTAATACATGTTATTATATGTTAACAAAAACTAACAATATTAAAAATGTTTTTCACTTAAATGAAGTCGAAAACAAATAAATACTAAAAAAAACAAACATTAAAAAAGAACTTAGAAATTTGCCCTTGGCAACTAATTAAGTTGAAGTACTACAATTACTAAAACTTAAAATAAAAATAAAAATTAATTAAAGCTAAATATAATATTTAAAAAAGTTAAAATAAAAATGACATAATTACTAGGACTTAAACTAAAATTAAAGCGAGAGCTATATAGTACTTTTCATTTTTGGGTAAACAATATTATAATTTTGCTCACAGTATGAGAGGGTCTGTATACATTAAACTATATTTGCCTTTATATTTTAGAAAAGGGCTTCAAGACATGATATATGCTATATATGTTAAAAAAAAACTTACCCTAACATGAGTGTGTTTTCCATAAAAAAAAAAATTTACAACCAATGGCACGCCAGACTTATCAGCAGATTGTTTCTTCTAAATCACATAAATGTCATTATTTTTAGTGTGCTGAAGTGTTTAAAAAGCAGTCGAACTGCACACAACACCAAAATTGTCTTCTCAACTTAATAAGGTACTTTGCATGCAGCTCGACTCATAACGACTCCGTGGAGGGATTTTACTGCCTGATCATTCCATTCCAGTTCTATCATTATGAGCCAGATTAACACTGGCAACATGCTAGCTCGTAGAACAAAAAAAAAAAAAAACTAACTAAAGAAAATAGAGGGTCTGGATTACTCATGGAATGATTATCTTTGCTCAAGACTCTCCAGTGTGAAGTTATTTGAAAGTTATGAACAAAACTATCAGCATTTTTATTATTTATACGCCATATAAAGAGTCCTGACCATGATATTATCCCCATAATTACATCTCTTAACATTTTAGCTGCACTGACATTAATATTAACAGTGTGTCCGACTCAAGATTGGACGGCCCTGCTGGTCATCTCACCCCTAAGGGAAAAGGTTTTGCCCCATCCCGCCCGTTGCCCCCCAATGTAGCAGCCTCACAGCAGCAGCAGAGCTCAGGTCAACAGTTAGGAAAAGAAGCAGAAAGCAAAGCATGCTGGGATGACTCACACATGGCCGTACCAGACTGAGAATGTCTGCTCAAAGCCGCCGTCGTAACTGGGTTCCCACGAGACATTGGCCGAGGTCGTCGAGACCGAAACGTGGACTTTGGCGGGGGCGTGTGGGCTTGTGCCTGTGGGAGGAGAACAACCCGTGTCACACTCGATATAAACACACACTTGTACACAAAAGCTAAAGCAAGGCCACACATATTTTATTTCCCTAAAATGCTGTCTGTAAAAAAAGCCCTCGGTCAGAGCGATTAGCTCACTTGTCTTAACACAAACATTTGCGCTAACACAAACAAACAGACTCTGTGTGCATCATTTATCCTTTATCTCTTATTCAACAGCTAACCGTTAGCCCGTGGGGACGCTTTTGAGGAAAATCCTTTCTAAAACATTTCTACGAGTCTGCTCAGAGCACATAATATCTCTCAGTGACCCGACTGAAGGACTTTTGTACAGAGAGCTTTTTGACAGGAACTCACTGAATGGCTAACAGTTTAGCCTAGCAGCTGCTGCTTGGCTGCTAATTAGAGAATCAACAAAGTTTCTTTAACTGTCAGTCTCACTGCAGCCACACAAATCCAAACAGTTGCCAATAGCATAGTGGACATGCCAAAACAGCAGGCAGCAAAACAAGGACTAAGCTGGGAATGTTTGTTTGTTTGTTAGACACTAATAGAAAGAGACTGTGAGGATGTTAGCATTTGCACTACTTCCCTCTATTGAATTTATAAGCTATATATCCTATAAGACTGGACATTTGACAAAGTGTTGTACATTCATTTTGTCACAATACTATAATCAAGAATGAGAAATATGTCTGTTAATAGGGTAAACCATTAATGGATATCAATATAATATTTCATGGTTCCCACATTTTTCTTTCACTGATTTTTCCTTTTTGTTTAATATACTGTAACTGGATAAGGACTTTTTTTTTTAGATCTATTTTTTGGCATTTTTTGCCTTTATTGTGACAGGACAGATCAGAATTGACAGGAAGTGAGGTGGAGAGAGAGGGGGGTCCTCGAGGCGGAATTCGAACACGGGATGCCCAGAGCGCAACGGCGTTGTATGTTGGCACGCTGCCCACAAGGCTATCGGCACCGACAGGATTGGACTTCTGAATTTGAATTTGGAACTTGAATTTGGTCATTTAGACTGATTTGTGAACCTGTTAGACCAACTCACTGAAACAAAAGTCCTTGAAAGACTCATTTAAAATAAAACATCTTTCATTTTCAGAAAAATCCTTCAGGTCCCATAAATCCTTTGTTTTTTCAGCATTTTATGTAGTTGAACCCTTTCCAAAAATTACTGTATGATTTTGAGATCCATCTTTTCACACTAAGGACAACTGAGAGACCCATATGCAACAATTACAGAAGGTTCAAACTCTCACTGATGATCCAGAAGTAAAAACAATGCATTCAGAGACAGGGGGTGTAAACTTTTGAACAGAATGAAGATGTGAACATTTTTCTTATTTTGCCTAAACATCATATTTTTTTAATTTAATATTACCCTTCAGAAGCTACTGAAGATACTTACATGTTTCTCAGAAGACGAAATAAGTTAAATTTACCCTAATCGCTTATCGCTTACCCCAGCTCTTAATGCATTGGGTTTCCTCCTGGAGCATCAGTGAGCGTTTGAATCTTCTGTAATAGCTGCATATGAGTCCCTCAGTTGTCCTCAGTGTGAAAAGATGGATCTCAAAATCATACAGTCACGATACATATCTATCTCTTTAACACTTTAACACTGTTTGATCAAATAATCAAATCAAAATACAACGCTGTATGGAAAAATCACTTTATCGCAAGTAGTGTTTGTGCGTCGTGGGGTAGCGCCATTTGTCTCAACGCCTCCTACCGATTACTAGGAGGTGCGTGCTGGCAGTGATGCTCGTGGCGACATTGGAGGCGACACACTCCCACTCCCCGTGGTCCTCCTTGCTGAGAGATTTGAACTGTAAGCTGCCTCTCGGTAGGACGTTGTGCTTGCTTCTGCTGGGCTTCCCTACCTTCTCCAATAAAAGAAAACAGTGCTAGCAATTGTTTCAGTTGGGTTGACAATGATACAGGATCCACAAGGATGCGGGTTACCTTTCTCCATGTAATGTTGGGGAATGGGTCTCCTTCTGCCTCACAGGGGATGACCAGCTCTCGACCAGCCTCCTGCCTGTACTCCCCTCCAGGAACCACCAGAAACTTGGGTGGGTCCTATCAGGGTCAAAAATGAACTTTTCCATTAAGGGGCAATATTTGCAGTTTTTACATTTATGCGGGAAATTTGTAAATCAACTTATTACTATAAAAACCATACTACCATACAAGCCCTCATTAATTTGTGACCCTGGGTCCTATCAACCACCAAACACCATGTTATACTGAACCAAATAGAAAAAGTTGTTAAAATGAAATGGAAAGTGCAATTTGAATAAAATCAACATAAAATTCTTTACCTTTAGCACCAGAGGGGCGGGAGGGGACTGTCCCATCGTACCGAGGCTATTGTAAGGCACGCAGGTGTAGGTGCCGAGAGAGTCCTCTGTCACCTCAGACACTCGAATGCTCCCATCTTCCATTTGGCTCCAGCCAGGGTACTGCAAAAGACAGACACATCCCATCACACCCAGCACAAACAATCAGAAGCTCTAACATTAGACGATGGTGCTTTCAACAACAAGATCATGGGTTGGAATTTAAAATAACTTTTCTATTTTAAAACACTTTAATACCAAATGTCACACGATCCTTCAGAAATCATTCTAATATTTGCTACTTAATAAAGATTTTTAAATATTAGCAACATTGAAAACAGTGCTGCTAAATATTTTTGTGGAAACTGTAATAGTTTCTGTGAAACTTGCTGACCCCAAACTTTACAACAGTAATACATCTTAAATACAATGTAAATTGTTTTTTAAAAGCATACTGGATGCATATAAATTGCATTATGTAAGAAACTGTATAAAGTGCAAATTTAAGAATCACTTGCCACTCTGCCAATCTCTGTGAATCATATGCAATCAGTTCGAGTCTAATATGCACACTGAAAAAGATCACTTATATATGAATGAACTGAAGGGAACATAATATAAACCTTATCAGCTTGAATCATGAATATTAATTAGGTGATGTAACAATCACCCAATCATCTTGCTGAAAGGCAGATGCAGTAAAAGGGTGTTAACCATAAACGGTTTAGTCTAAAAGTCATCGTTTTACATGGCTACCCTTACGATAAAAAAGTTTATTCACGTGTGCTATTAGTAAACTTCTTTTAAACTAAAAATAGGAAAGTATACTTTTAGTCTACCTTTATGTACTTCTCAGAAATATACTCAACATGACATTTAAGTATACTTGACTTATACTTAGAAAAAGTCTAGCTCCTAGCTCCTAGAATCCATCTTTTCATTGTTGTACGGTAGGGAGGCGCTATTATAGATCAGAATTTCAAAAAAACACAAGTGAAGAAGAAACCTAAACAAACATGCTTCAACATCCATCAAAACTGTGTAACAATATGGAATAAATATTGATCAATGAAGAGGTAATGACTGTAAAGCTTTGGGGTTGATCAACTCCATCTACGTTTTGATTATCACTCTAAATCCAATTCATAGTCGTTTTTCAGCGTTTTGTTCAAAATGTTATTTCTTTATTTTTTATTTATGAAACTTACCCACATTCAAGTGTTTAAAAAAAGAATGCATGAAGCTAGAATAAAATGTTTTTGTTTACAAGCAGATACCCTGTTCTTTCTTTTGATGTTTTGTGTGGTCAAATATTCATATAACAAAATATATACAAATTAATACCTAAATAGAGACATAGTAGTATACTTGAAGTATGATGTTAAGTTCACTTAAAGAAAACTTAGGAGTATACTTGCAGTATAAAACTACTAAACTAGTAGTTTACTGAGACTATACTTCAAAGTGTACTAAAAATGCTACTACACGTATTTAATTAGTAAACTATCAGTATGCCTATAAGTTCACTTTGAGTTAGTATAGTTGCAGTACAAGCTAAAAACTTTGATGTAAACTTGTTGTGTACTCAAAGTTTACTACTGTTATACTTAAACTATACTTAAAAGTATACTTTTATATACTAGAAAGTGGGCCAATTTAGTCCCAAGGAGTACTGAAATAGTGCACTTAGGTGTATACTACCAGTACACTAATATTTGTATACGTGCTACATAAAGTATACTTAAAGATATACTTGAACTTTACTTAAGTATACTCAATAAAACAACCTTGAAGTATACTACTTTTTGGTAAGGGTGACTACAATTATTAATATCTAACCAGCTTTTAAATTTAGTAAAACCCTCTTGTTATAATGATTGCCAAGCCCCTGACAAGCCATACAATTATAGAGTGTTTTCACAACGGGTCATCAATCGAACATATTGGCGGCACTGAACCGAACAAAAACTTGCATATTTTGCTGATTATTGCTGCTGAAAATGGTCAATTATTGTCATGTTTTGGGCTGTACTAAAACTGGGAAAAACATTTGGAGTACTATAGACTGCCAAAAGTTAGAACAAATCAAGGAGAAGAATGCAAAAAACTGTCTGAGGAACAAAAGGCGTTTGCGGTTGGCCAAACTAAACCAGGATTTCCAGGGCAAGATTCTTAACAGCATCCATGTTTGTTCTTATCATTTCCGGTCATGTAGGTGAAATATTAGCCTACTATCTTACACTGACCAAAATTATAAATGCAACACTTTTGTTTTTGTCCCCATTTTTCATGAGCTGAACTTAAAGATCTAAGACTTTTTCTATGTACAAAAAAGACCTATTTCTCTCAAATGCTGTTCACAAATCTGTCTAAATCTGTGTTAGTGAGCACTTCTCCTTTGCTGAAATAATCCATCCACCTCACAGGTGTGGCATATTAAGATGCTGATTAGACAGCATGATTATTGCACAGGTGTGCCTTAGGTTGGCCACAATTAAAGGCCACTCTAAAATGTGCAGTTTTACTGTACTGAGGGGGCCCGAAAACCAGTCAGTATCTGGTATGACCACCATTTGCCTCACGCAGTGCAACACATCTCCTTCACATAGAGTGGATCAGGTTGTTGATTGTGGCCTGTGGAATGTTGGTCCACTCCTCTTCAATTGCTGTGTGAAGTTGCTGGATATTGGCAGGAACTGGAACACCCTGTTGTGTACGCCGATCCAGAGCATCCCAAACATGCTCAATGGGTAACATGTCTGGTGAGTATGCTGGCCATGCAAGAACTGGGATGTTTTCAGCTTCCAGGAATTGTGTACAGATCCTTGCAACATGGGGCCGTGCATTATCA
>JAHKKF010492645.1:0-13898 GCA_019740295.1 Labeo calbasu
TTTACGACTGAAGAAAGAAAGACATGAACATCTTGGATGACAAGGGGGTAAGTACATTATATGTGAATCTTTGTTTTGGAAGTGGACTTCTCCTTTAACACTATCGGTCACGTTTAGGGTAGGGTTTGGTTTAGGTGATATTTCCAACACAACCTTCAGCAACACTCACATGGTAAATAAATAAATAAATAAATAAATAGTCTGCTTGCAAGCAAAAAAAAAAAAAAAAAAAAGTTAAAAAAAATTAGACCTTTTAAAAAACATGACCATACGATCATAAATCTTGCAAATAATCCTGCTTTTTTAAATTCACTTTTTTATATTAACATTTGCCCATTATTATTATGCAATATCATTTGTTATGGTTGATATAGTTCTTCTAGGTATACTGAATATGCATTTTCCTTATTTTCATCAAAACATCTATAATGGAAAAAATCTATATTTATATTTAAGGCATTATTATACACAAGTCAGGAATTACACTGAAAATACCTGCACTTCAGCACTTCCGTAACATGATCCACAAAACTGCGGCTATGACTAACAAATGACAAACCTGTTTGGCAGGAATACGTTCTTTATATCTGTCTGCTGCCTTCTAGAAAGTACGATCTTTGTGCCTATTTGTTTTGTTTTTTGGAAACTATTTTTACCGAAATTATCAAAGATAATAATAGATACCTATTAATACCTACTGTATTAAGTTCTCTCTGTCTTTGTTTGTTTATTATTTTATTTTATTTTCAAATCGTGCAGTGTGTCAGTTCAGAAATAAATTCTGAGCTGTGCCGATACTTTTCACCTTTTATTAAACTCAGATTTAATTCAACTCTACAGCGATATGAAGATCCATTTTTTCATTTATTCATTATTAATGCTGCACATACATGGTAAGTAGTCGACTTACTAGACTTGTTTATTGCACTTTCAGGTTTGTTTAGTCGATCAACTTTTAGTCTTGGACCTGTACAGCTTTATTAAACTAAACAAATCGCCCTGCAGGTACATTAACAAAAATAGGTGGTGTGCGTTTTTAGTCATTGTTTTAACATGTAAGAATTTTAGCACTCTTCACCGTAAAGCATAGATATATATATATATACAACTAACTCGCTAAAATGTTTTGTAGTGGAGTAAATCTATTAAGAGTGCTGTAATCTGTAGTGTTTTTTTTCACACATTCCCTGTACTTGTGGTGAAGGAAACTTCAGCCTACGCTCCCGAAGGAACATTTTGCATAGCTTTCTTTTTTTGAGGTCATGGACCAAGGTTTGTCAGCTTTATGTAGCAGTGAATTGTAACAGGAACACAACTCACCTCTGAGAGATTTTATTTAGCAGTCTAATTTTGAATTGACTATAGGTGCATAAAATCGGTAAGCTTCGGCAACTCGAGTGGGAAATTGCCTTTTAAAAATAAATAGCAGAGGTGTATCAAAGGCAACACATCCTCCTTATATTATTGCGTACCTCTGCGTGGAAATTCATCAAGATACAACGCTGAGATTTCTTCATTGTTCTGTTCAGCGTCAGTGGTTAGTTAAAATCCATGGGGATCTCTTCATTCAAACGCAAACCTCTTAAATGTGCAATACTGCACATTTTCGAAGACTTGTCTTTATTCTGATCGCTGTGGACATGACCTGTATTCTCCTTGTGCTTAGAACAATCTATAAGATCATGTATGCGACTGTCAAAAGAGATGCTCAGACATTTCTGCTTTATGCAGAAACGTACGTTAAGTTTCAAATGCCACTGGCTCAATTAACATAAACAGTATAGTGATAATAGTAATGTAGACCTTAGATGCATTTAGGTGATATTATAAATCCTAAACATAAATAGAATGTAATCTTTGGATTTCTACAGCTCTCTGCACTGGCGTTTAGCAAAACCGGAAACGTCTAAGAGCACATTTGCTAGACCGGAAATCCAAGATGGCAGAGATATGCAACTAGTAATACTGCCTTTCAGAAACTACATACAAACTTTAGAGGAAACAAAATAACAGTTTACACAAATCTTTCTGTTCAAAAATGTACATCTCTCTGGCTCAAAATGCATTGATTCCTGTTTATTTATTGAGCATCAGTGAATATTTGCAGCTTCTGTGTATGTAGTTGTGTAAGAGCCCTCATCCTCAGACAATATGCATCTCAAAATCCAACAAAATCATTTTTATGAAAAATAGTGGTCAGTTTAACTCACTCCCAACTCGTGCAGTCATCTCTGTCTTGATTTGATGAATGCAATGATAAAGAAAATGATAAGCCATTTTATCATTATATTCCATCCTGTTGTTCAATGTGATTGGGCAGGGCCCAGGTCTAAATCTGAATTTTTTGCATGTATGTACATGCATGTCAGTCGTAAGTGTGTTGGAGAAACCATGTGTGCAGAGCATGAAGGCTATGCTGCATTTGTTGCCACTGGATCCTGAATTTCTTATTTTACCCTTTCTTCAGGTGGTGATCCAGATTCAGTGAAGTCAGTGTCAGTGATGGAGGGAGATTCTGTCACTCTGAACATTGATAAAATACAGAGTGAAGATCTGAAAGTGTGGATCTTTGGACCTGATGAAACTGTCATAGTTAACTCTGAAATTAAGATGTTTACAGACAGATTGTTGGTGGACCAGTCAACTGGATCTCTTACCATCAACAACATCACAGCTAATTTTTCTGGAATATATAAATTCAACACTGCCAAGAAGAGCTCTTACAAGACATTTAATGTTACTGTCTATGGTGAGTAGCTGACGTCTTTCAGAATAGTTATCTCTGTCAAATCTTTTGATGTAAAGGACAAATTTGCATTAAAATAAATGTTACTTTATTATGTAAAATTTAAAGAAATTATACTTCTTGAACGTCTATGATGTTACTCAAGTCGTTTGCCCTGGTGGCCTAAGAACTATTCACTATTCATATTTCCAATCCACAAATATTTAGATCACCTCTCAAAAGAATAAAACAAAGACATGTAAACAAAATGCAAGTTGGGAAACCATTTAATGTGAAACGTTGCGCATTTACATTGGTTACATTCTGGGTTCATCTGCCTGCCTGTACAAAGTATGCATCATCAATAAGGTGTATGCTGAATTTGGCCTTTTAATATCAGTGTCTTATCACATTACTAATTAATGCAACCTGAGTGGTGGTCAGTGGAGCAAAGCCTCATTTTGCCCTTTACACTCTTAAAAATAAAGGTGCTTCACGATGCCATAGAAGAACCTTTTTTTATCTAAATGGTTCCATAAAGAACCTTTCTGTTTCACAAAAGGTTCTTTGTGGTGAAAGAAGGTTATTCAGATTATAAAAAGTAAGTAAGAGATGGTTCTTTAAAGAGCTTTTGACTGAATGGTTCTTTGTGGAACCAAAAATGGTTCCTCTATGGCATCACTTGAAGAACCTTTTGAAGCACCTTTATTTTTAAGAGTGTAGGTGGGCGTTTCTGTAAGAGTGTGACGTCGCCTGAAAACTGTCAATTGTAGGCAAAAAATAATCCACATTCAGGTACTTACATAGTAAGAAAAGTAAAAAGCCTTTATTTAAGACAGGGCTACATATTAAAAAGGCACCAACGCGTATCAGCCCATGCAGGACTTTTGTCAGGGTGTTAGACAATAGTGAGTAACAAATAGCTAAATCGATACACCTGTGGCTTTACATTTTCCAGACCTAACCATAAAATGTCTCTTGGGAGTTCACACATTTCTCAGATTGTCCAAAAAAAACCTATCACATACCACCTAAAATAATAAAAAGAAAAAATACAATATCAAAAACGACATTACAGCGGAAAGGAAAAAAAAATTAGACAAGAAGTATATTCCAATTAAACAAACAGCCATAACTTTAAAGCACCTACAAATAAATCGGACAATAACAGAAATGGATAAAAATCAATATCCTCATTAAGACCAGCATATGAAAAAGCATTCAATTTAAGCATCTTATACGTTTCTTATCGTTTTAACCGTTACAGTATATCTCCACCTCTGATATTTACTGACATTCGTAAAATTAGAAACACGTTTCATATACTGCTTAATACAGCGCTATCTGAACAAGAATAATAATCAACATAAACATATACTATTTAAATACTAATAAAGTGGGGTTATATATGCTTTTATCAGTGTTTATGATAAATCTGACTCAATATAACATTGCAACTACAGTAAAAACACTTTTACTGTTCTAAAAACACAGATTTGTCAGCATTATCGGACTTGAGGGTAATGAATAAACCCAATACAAACGTGATCGTTGTCATGCGGTGAATCAGGCCAATCGTGAAACAGCAATGTGTTCATCAGAGCTCCTGCAGCCGCTCTGAAGAAACTGCGCCGGCTGACTCAGCCGCGCCACCTTAAGTCGGACAAAATTTCTAACCGGCATACACTGCTTCAAGTCAGAATTTGATCGAGCTGTGCTGCGCTGCGTTAAGTCGAACACAGCTATAGTTCCTTATCGGTCATACACACACTTGAGTTGTGTCAAATGTACAACACTAGGGGTCGCCCTTGGGAGCCCAAACACCTCTGATAGTTTGAGAAAAGGCCAATGAAATTGGGTGTGCAGATTTGCATAGCTGGCCACGCCACGGACATCCGGGTATAAATAGGGCAGCGCATGCTTTGCTCACTCATTCTGTTTCTTCGGAGTCGAATACAGCGTCTCTCCGTGAGAAGCTGCACCATTCACCTCTTCGTCATTGGATTCATGGCACAAGCAGCGGTCTCTCCCTTTTCAAACACAGATAAGTGTTGTGAGAGTTCCCCTGGCTGCTTTGACGGCGATCTTGAAGAGCAGTCTTCCTCCTAAAAGAGTAATTTCTCTGAAAGAGTTGGCGCGGTTGGGATTGTGTGTTGGTAAACATGCCTTTCCCTCCGTGTCATCCTGGTTCCAAACGATCGACACGACCGTTGTGTTCAGTGTTGAGTGATGCTCACACTGATGCAGCGTTTGTTGTTGATTCATGTTTTGCTTTTACGTGAAGCGTGGCTCATCTCGACTGCTTCCCGCTCCTGTCCTTCTACTTCCGGGTACGAGGCCGTTGCAATGTGCGTCGATGGCGAGCAAGGAAGGTTCCGTCCGGTGAAAACCCGCAAACCTCTCGCTCCTCGCGTCCCTCGATCGAGCTTCTGGATGAGTTTGTTAGTCTGTCTCAGTACAGCTGACTTTCTTATTCGGAGCTCCTAAACAGGCGAAAATGGTTAGCGGCAGCATCGCTAGGAGGGCGTAAACTGTTTGAAGCTGAAGGTTCAGCTGAGCAAACCTCTGCGGGGGGCTGATTCTCTGTTTGAGGCAGATGCTAAAATGGCGGCCGTGCCTGAAACGGGCAGCCAAGGAGGAGCTGATTAAGAGACATCTGGGTAATGACCTGTACGCTCGTTTCCAGTGCCTGTTTCCCGGAAGTGCACGAGAAGTTGATAAAATTGCGGAAAACCTGTTTAAAAAAAAAAAAAAAAAAACCGTCAGAATGCGATATACCAACTTCTCCTCCTTCACCACCCTCGATGGGGGTCGAGTGAGGGGGTTTCAGAGGTTCCCCAGGCGGAGAGGGCAATTGCGGTGTTCCTCCCATGGCTTCCGTCCAGGGCCTGTAAATTCTCTCCAGGCAAGGCTTACATGGCTTCTGGACAAGCTGCGTCCGTCCTACATGCCACGGCCATCCTCTGGGCATTCAGGCCATGGCCTAGAGCTACAGGAACTGCGTTCCTTCTAAAAGAGTAATTTCTCTGAAAGAGCTGGCGCAGTTGGGATTGTGTGTTGGTAAACATGCCTTTCCCTCCGTGTCATTTGTGGCGCACACTCTGGGAAGGGCGATGTCAACTGTGTTGGTCCAGGAGCGCCACCTGTGGCTTAACCTGTCAGAAATATGGGAAATTTGAAGTCTGCATCTTACCCCCATTTCCCAGGTCATCCTTCCGGCGACACCGTAATAGAATTTGCACAGCAGTTCTTCACGGTAGTGAAAAAAAAAAAAAAAAAGGCAGACAGAGGCCATCATATTCCAGCCTCAGCCGTCGGCACAACCCATTCCGACTGTCTGTTTTCCCACAGACAGTCACTGACTGGTCAGTTATCTTGCAGCAATAGCCCTCCGTGTGATGGCTAGATGCTGAATCTGCAGACCAGGGTGTGTTGGGCACTTACCTGGTTCCCTGCTTGTTGGCAAAGACACCCCATGTTTCTTGGGGCTTCATCCAAGCACAGCGCTCTTTGCTCTATTCAGCCACGACATCCCCATTTCAGGTACGTCGGGTATAGTTCCTCTGAGACTGCTAGCAGAGTCCCGAGATGTTGGACCCCATCCCTCCCCTTAGCTTCTCAGAACTACCTGATTTGGCTACGCGACTCAGGTTGCGAGGCGTCCGCCAAGATTTATGGCATTCTCTTGCAAATCAGCTCAGGGTGAGAATGCTGTGGTTCTTCAAGCGGAAATCGCAGCCCTCCTGGCAAAGGGTGCCTATCCCCTCCAAAATTAACAAAGGGGTTTGTCAGCCCCTACTTCATTGTACCCAGGAAGGGTGGTCGACTCATACCAATCTTAAGCCTGAGGTGTTTTGAATCGGCCCTTTTTCAAGCTCCCGTTTAAATGTTAACCCTTGAACACACATTCTTCGTGTGTCAGGGTATAAGATTGGTTTGTGCATAGTCAGTGCTGTAATGTGTGAGTGCACTCTGGTTCAGTACAACGGCCCACTTCATGTACCAGGGCTTCTGGGACATATGGCATCCTCAGCCGCGGTAACGCTGCTGGACCTGATGCATATGGAACCACTGTAGCACTAACTTCAAACTGAGTCCCGAGATGGGCGTGGCGCCCAGGCTCACATCATGTGTACATCACACTTTGTGTTGCAAACCTTCAGCCCTTGGGGACACATTGGTTCTGCAGGCAAGCGTGCCCCTGGGACAAGTGTCTAGATGCACTGTGTCTCAACAGTTGCTTCCAAGTCAAGCTGGGGCGCCATGTGCAACGGGTATACAGCCTCGGGGTCCGGTTAGGCCCTCGGCTGCTTGGGCATTCAATTGCCTGGAGTTGTTGACAATGCTTTGGGCCCTGAAGGGGTTTTGGCCTCTGTTAGGGCGCGCATGTGTTGGTCTGCACTGACAACACAGTGACTGTGGTGTACATTGACCACCAGGATGGTATACGCTACTTACGCATGTCACAACTCACCCGGCATCTCCTTCTCTAGAGCCAGCACACACTCAAGCTTCTGCGCGCCACTGACTTTCCAGGTGACAGGTTCGCTCCGAGGTGAGTGGAGGCTCCACCCTCAGATGGTCCGGCTGTTTTGGAGTCGTTTCGGCCAGGCACAGGTAGATCTGTTGCCTCACCAGAATACACTCATTGCAGTAGTGGTACGGCCTGACCGAGGATTCCCTCTGTTCAGATCCGTTGGCTGACCGTGCGGCTTATTCCCCAGTGAGCCTTATTGCACAGACACGGCGCAATGTCGGGAAGGTCTCGGAACAGATTCTCTTGGTAGCCCGGAACTTGGTTCTCGGAGATCGTGCTCCTCCCATCGTTTCCTTCCTGACACATCCCCCTGAGAAGGAGCCTCCTTCCTCAGGGGAAGGGCACAATCTGGCACCTGCGCCCAGATTTCTGGAACTTCCTTCTATGGTCCCTGGACACGAACCAGGAAGCCTCCAGAAACCTTCCACCCACAGTGGTAAGCACCTTATACAGGACTGAGCCCCCTCCACCAGGCGGTGGCATGTCCTGGAAATGGCGCAGGTGTTCTTCCTAAGGGTAGAACCCACAGAGTTGCGGCATCAAATCTGTGCTATCCCTCCTCCAAGGAGGCCTGGAGAGGCACCTTTCTGCTTCTACACCAAAGTCCATGTACAGCTACCATGACTTGGTAGAAGGCAGATCAGTGGGGCACGATTTGTTATCAGATTCCTTAGAGGTGCCTGGAAGTTGAACCCTCCCTGGTTGCACCACATCTCTCTGATCTGTCTGTGGTCCTTCTGGCCTACAGTAAGATCCGTTGAGCCCTTCAGTTAAGAGAGGGAAATCTTCAAGCCCTCTCCGTCAACATTCGTGCCTGGAATTCGGGCCGGTAAACTCTCACGTTGTTCTGAGAACCCAGCCTGAATACGTGCCCACGGTAACCACCACTCCCTTAAGAGATCAGGTGGTGACCCTGCAAGCAATTCCTTCCCATGAAGATGACCTCAACCTGACCTTATTATGCCCAGTCCGTGTCCTACACATTTACCTGGAACGTTCTCAGCACTTCAGACGTTCCGGTCAGCTCTTTGTCTGTTATGGAGGACAGCAGAAGGGGAAAGCTATCTCTAAACAAAGGATCTCCCACCGGCTTGTGGATGCGATCCGTACGGCCTACGAAGCCAGAGGCTTGCCCTGCCCACTGGGAGTGAGAACCCAGTCGACCAGGGGCATCGCTGCCTCGGCACCTCTTGTGAATGGGGCCTCGTTAACAGACATATCTACAGAGCTGCAGGTTGGGCATACACTCGCCAGATTTACAACCTGCGCATGAAACCAGTATCTGCTAGAGTCTTGAACGCAAGCCCTTTGACTCAGCACTCTGGTTTGGTGTAGTGCTTGCTTAAGCGCTTCCCCTCACGGTGATTACGCTTCTCTAGTTTCAGTAGGTTTCCTGGTGTGAACCTGGGTTTAGCGGAAGAACTCTTGGGTATCTCTTGGTTGGATTTGTGCCCCATATGTAGTGGCTCCTCATGTGTAATTTCCACCTATAACTCTCTGTGATGTGGTGTTTCCCCTGAGACCTGCCTGTCTCTAGGTTCTGAGTTTGGTAGTCCCCCCCTAGGGTGGGGCCCACCTCAGGTCCCTTCACTAATGATATTCACTTTATACCCCCCTCTGGGCAGGTTGTGATCTCCATAGTGCCTTTTTTTCCTACGGGAAACAGGCACTTCCCCAATGTTCTCAAGACACCCAGCCACTCCACTGAGGAAAGGCCCGGCTGCCTGCCTGTGACAGGTCAGTTCTTGGACGTTGGAAGGTCACGAAGAGGTGAGCTGCATTTATGTTAACACTTTGGCTTGTTACTATCTGCGCCCAATCACGTGACACGGCCAGACTTGGGGCGTATATAGGGACTCCTAGTGTCGTACACTTGACACAACTCGGAGTGTACGACAGATAGGGAACATCTCGGTTACGTATGGTAACCCTCGTTCCCTGATGGAGGGAACGGAAACGTTGTGTCCTCCATGCCACAACTCTGGACCGCCTCTGAGTGAGTTGAGATGCTTCGACTCCTCAAATCAGAATGAGTGAGCAGAGCATGCGCTGCCTTATTTATACTCGGATTTTCGGGGCGTGGCCAGCTATGCAAATCTGCACACCCAATTTCATTGGCCTTTTCTCAAACTATCAGAGGTGTTTGGGCTCCCAAGGGCAACCCCTAGTGTCGTACACTTAACACAATGTCTCCGTTCCCTCCATCAGGGAACGAGGGTTACCATACGTAACCGAGATGTTTCCTCTTTCAAGACGTGCACATGTCACATGACTCCATATTTTGTCCAGAGAAAGGTGCATTTTTCATCAATTTTCATTCATATAATTGCCAACAAAAAATCTGAATCACCTTCACTATCACCTTCACTGGTTAGTAAAGAAGTATTTTCAAAAACTTTTCATAATATATCATAGGAAATTACAAAAAACTGCATGTTGCCTCAAGGCAACATTGTACCGTAATGGAATCACATATGGCTATACCAGGCATATAGCATAGCATACATGTATATGATATTTGTAAGAAAAAAGTTAGAATTATCAAAATGTATTTGCATTTTTGCATGATATTGTAATGCATTTATAAAAATTCATAAACAATATCTGCACATATTCTGTTCAGAGGAATTGCTTTCTCAGCTCTCACTCTACTGTGCATTTGAAAAAATACATTCACTTGTTTTAAGTTCAGTGTTCCTCTGATATAATTTATTGACATTTTTTCCCTTAATTTCTCACATTTATTTATTTATTTTTGGAACCACCACACGTACACTTTTCCACACGTGTACATTTAACAGTAAATATAAATAAATTTAAATGTAAATTTAATGTAAATGTAAAATTATATACTATGTCCCAATAGATCTATTACAGTTTTTCACTGTGTATAATAAGGGAACACACCATTATTGTAGCTTTTTTGCTGTTGTACCGTCTTTTGCTGTTAAAGTGACTAACAATTTTACAGTTTACAGTTACCTTTATAGTGCATTACTGCAAATGTTTTAATAAAATGGACATAATACCATTTTTTTAAAAAGGCAATTTACCAATACATTCATCTGTAAATTATGTTTTGTGTGTTTATCCTCTCCAGTTCGTCTGCCTGTTCCTGTCATCAGAGAATCTTCACAAAGTTCTTCATCATTATCAAATTGTTCATTGTTGTGTTCAGTGGTGAATGTGAGTGATGTGACTCTCTCGTGGTACAAAGGAAACAGTTTATTGTCCAGCATCAGTGTGTCTGATCTCAGCATCAGTCTCTCTCTACCTCTGGAGGTGGAATATCAGGATAACAACACCTATAGCTGTGTGATCAACAATCCCATCAGCAACCAGACCACACATCTGGACACCAATGATCTCTGTCAGCCATACCCAGGTATGGAAACTGATATTAGTGATTATTTACTGAGCTGTTTTGTTGAAGTTTATACTGATGCTGTTTCTTTCTATTATAGCACCAGGTTTGACAACAATTCATATTGTGGTGATCTGCGTTTGTGCTGTTTCTCTGGCTGCAGTTTTGTGTGGTATTTTCTTTTACTGTCAGTGCAAGGTGCCTAAACGAGCAGATAATCAGGGTACGAGATACCTATAGTTAAATTCACAAAAGAAAAATATGAGTTTTTCGGCCAGATTTACTAACAGTTTGCTACAGTCTGGCCCTTATTATACGAAGTACTTTTTTTTTTCACTTTAAATTAAGTGTTTATTTTTATACAGGCAGACTTGATGGAGAAGAACTTACTAGGCTGACTAATGGTGAGAGACAATTTAACTATGACTCCTGTGTTTATATGCATTTGATGTGGCTTTATTCTGTCCACTGAGACATCAAATAACTTTACAAAGAACACTGAAGTTAAACCATTAAAGGGCTTCACTGAATTAAGTCATGTGATTATTGTTAAGGTGCAGTTCCTGGGAACACCAGAGATGGTGATCGACCAGACAATGGTAGGATACTCTTTTACTGAATCTCTGTATGACTGTGTTCATATAAATCCACACAAAGCATTGTTTTTTTGTTGTTGTTGTTGTTGTTTTCAGCAGGTGCACAGACACCTAATCATTTACAAAACAGTATATTACCATACAATGAAAAAGATTTGAGGTTCAAAGCTGTTCTTTGTCAGATGATTTCATATTTTTTACTTATTGTTCTGTGTTTCTTTAAAACTACTTCTGTGTTGGTCCAAAAATTTGACATGCAAGTCCAAGAGTGTCAATTTTAGATAGACAGAAAATAGAATTTTGCTAACCCTAGTGAAAAATAAATATACTAAAATGTATTTGAAATACATTTATTTCATGCTAAGTATACTACAAATACATTTACATATTTATGTACTTAATAAAAAATACATTGCAATTGTACTTTTAGTATACTAAACTGGTATACTTAAAGTCTGCTAAATTGAAAATTTTGTACTTAATGCATCTTAATTGTGTGGAAGTAGTGCTAAAGAACAACTACAGATATACTTAAGTATATCTGATTCTTTTAAAGTGGAACTATTGCAAGTATACTTTAGGTAAACTTTAAATATCTTGGATTTAAAGTCCTACCAATACATATTATACATATTATAGTCCTCATCAATTGTGACATTGAAACACATTTTAGTCTTCATATTAAAAATGTACAAGTAGTACTCCAGATAAAGTTAAATTATAATTTTTAAATCAGGAAGTCTCAAGCGATATGTCAGTAAATACGTTAATAGATTTAAACTATATATATATATATATAACTGTTTTACTAGAAAATATACAGCAACATCAGTAAGATCTATTAAAGTTAGGAAAATATGCAGAAATTAGTCATTAAATGTGGAAAGTAAAAAGCGGAGTGAACAAGGCTTGACTTTCACTGATCTCTGTCTGAAAAACGGTTTCTGTTTGTTCTTCAGATGTTCTTAAGAAAGATGAAATGAAGACAGTATCCGTGTCAGTGGGAAAACTTGTCATATTACAAAGTGATATCACTGAAATACATGAAAATGAGCAAATAGAGTGGAAGTTTGCTAATTCAGAAATTCCCAATGACAATTTTGTTGTCATAGCAAAGTGGGATAAAACAAACAACGAGGAATACCCAAATAATGAAGAAAAATTCAAAGACAGATTGCAACTGGACCACAATACTGGATCTCTGACCATCAAACACATCAGACCTAAACACTATGGATATTATAAACTACAGATCATCAGTGAGAGACGGAATATCTTAAAGACATTCCATGTTGAGTCCTTTAAAATATTACTTTTTTTTTTTCTTTTTTTTTAATATTATCAATCACTGTAGTCAAGAGACTAATTTAATTTTTAGATTGATGGGAATATAAAAAAAAGCCCTGTTTTTACCTTTGCTTCTTTGTTTTCTTAAAGGTAAAAAGACAGAGTACAGTAAGGAGGAGAGAAACGCATCCCTGATAACAGAAGAGGACTATACAGAATATAATCCATATTTTCCATTGATTCCATTTTCCATTCCATTAAGAAAAACAATAAGTTTTACTTTTAGAATTATATGATTTCAACTGGAGCTTTTTGGCATAGTGCTTGCCAAATTTGACTGGCAAAATGCTGATATTGTATAAGACAACACATTGATTTTTATTGCATTTTCTTTTTTATGGTCTGTTTTTAATGACCATGATACAGATACAAATGGTCACTAGGGGATCATTCAAAGGATTTTTGCCAAGGAGAGGTGCCAAAAAAAAACAATATTTTAACCTACATGTTGTTTTTGACTTGAGGATTTTCTTTTTCCCGAAAAAGTTGGTGTCACGTTGAAATAAAACTTACTGACTTCACTCACACAGGAAACTGATCATTTTGATCTGATCATTTTTTTCGTCTTTTTTATTATTTTTATTATTATTATTATTTGTTATGCTATATTATTGGTTTCAATCTTTCAATCATTTATCACATTATTTAATCATTTTTACAGGTTTTGTATTTCTTTAACTGATTAGTCGTAGACTTAATTACTTATGCTCCTCAGTTTGGTATGCTCTGGGGTGCGTTAACCAAAAGCAACTATGGTTGCAAGTTCCGTTGTTACCATTAGAGTTCAGTGGAACTTGCGACCATAGTTACCTAGTTATGCTTTTGAGGAAATGCACCCCTCCTAACATAAGGCGCAGTATGCTCTGATTGGCAGTGTTGAGATTAACGCATTACAAAAGTAATTGGCTAATATTACAGTAGTACAGGTGTATCTCAATAAATTAGAATATCGTGGAAAAGTTCATTTATTTCAGTAATTCAACTCAAATTGTGAAACTCGTGTATTAAATAAATTCAGTGCACATACGTAGTGGAAGTAGTTTAAGTCTTAAGTTTTGGTTCTTTTAATTGTGATGATTTTGGCTCACATTTAACAAAAACCCACCAATTCACTATCTCAACAAATTAGAATATGGTGCCAATCTGCTAATCAACTCAAAACACCTGCAAATGTTTTCTGGCCCTTCAAAATGGTCTCTCAGTTTGGTTCACTAGGCTACATAATCATGGTGAAGACTGCTGATCTGACAGTTGTCCAGAAGACAATCATTGACACCCTTCACAAGGAGGGTAAGCCACAAACATTCATTGCCAAAGAAGCTGGCTGTT
>JAHKKF010492648.1:0-10810 GCA_019740295.1 Labeo calbasu
ATAGTTTGGTAACTTTAGTGTGTTTCTTAGCATAACTTTATCACCAAGTGATTTTTCAGTAGGATTTAGATCAGGACTCTGGCCCGGTCATTTCATTATTCCAGTGTTGTTAGCTTCAAGGAATTGCTTTACCTATTTTGCAGTGTGACGGGGACATTGTCTTGCATTAAAAATTGCAGGCTGATTGGGAGATGCTTGCAGGGAAGGAACTGCATGTTGCTGAAGGATGTTCTGAAAAATAAATGCAATCACCCTGCCATGTATCTGTATAAGAATCCCAACTCCTGCTGCATAAAACATCCCTCAAACAATGACTCCTCCACCTTTTACTGCCTTCTTTATGCACTCGGGCTTCAATTTTTCCTCAGTTTCCCAAACAAATTAAACTTTCATCACTAAAGTGAACTTTAGACCAGTTCTCCTCTCTCCACACAACATGCTCCTCAGTAAAGGTGAGCTTAGCCTTTTAATTTTTTTTATCTGATAAGAGGTTTGGTTATGGCAGAGTACGTTTTCAGTCCGACTTCTCTTAAATATGCCGAGACAGATCCGTACCCTGTTCAGCACTGAACTGGCAAGCAATTCCAGCTGCAGTGCTGAAACCGGTTCCCCATTATCATGTCGTCTTGTGCATTTTTCCTTTTTGGGGGACTTGAATGAATTAGTGTCATTGTAAACCTGCAATATTTGAGAAATCACAGACTTGGAACGACCAGCTTCTTTTGCAGTGGCTGAAAGGGTCGTCCCCTTTCGACCTCCTGTCGCAGGGTTTCAGTCGTCTTAAAGCAGCCTGCCATCTTTCAATTTTAGTGAAAATTGGAGGAATGCTGCCAGTTAAATAGGGTTTGTCATATAATTAAGAAAATTAGCACCAGGTGCCAGATTAACACCAATAACTTGGAGGTATCTGTAAGTGTTCTCTAATTTTAATCAGAGTTCTTTTTCAAGTTTATACTGTGCTTCAGAATACAATTAATTTATAAAATATGCTTAAAACTGCCCTTCTACTCCTTTTAGGATAACTTTGAATTAGTTAAACTAAGCAGTGACCTTAGAATTTAGGAAATTGTATATGTTCTCTCCTTTTGATCTCCACTGTAGATCTCCAGTTGTTCTTTGTTCGGGCGGTTGACAATCTAGGCAAAGTTTAAGGTGTTCTTCTGTATCTTCAGATTCAACAGCAGTAACTCTCACAGTGGAGGAGACCCAGCCATGGCCCACGACCAGGCCCACCACTCTCACTCAGCCCCCGTGGGTACCGAAACCAGCCGCCTCTCCAGTGACGAGGGGGAGAACGAGGAGAGGGAGGAGGCCACTGAGAAACTGGACTGCCATTATTCAGGTTACCACCCACGACCAGCTGCTGTAAGTACAAGAAACCTTGTGTTCTTAAAGTGTTACGAATTTTTTTCTCAAACTGAAGTGCCTGCTTAGAAAGTCACTTGCATTTATTGCCAGCTTTTGAATCACTAAGTTGTTTTTAAAACAAGTTCAAATGAATATCCATGGCCTCATTTGAATTCAATTTTGTGGCAAGCCACCTTGTTTAAAGTGGGTTTCAGTTTGAGTCGGCCTTGATCTGAATGCTTTAAGAGGATGTTCAGTACAAATGGACGAATTCCTGTTCTGTCTCTCACAGTACTGCACTTTTGGAAGTCGATTGTACGGTAGAGGTTGTTACGCGTTCGACCGGCGCTGGGATCAAGTACGTTGTGCTCTCACCACCATGTTGGACAAGCATGTCAACTCACAAATGTGGAAGTAAGTGTGTGTGAGAGCCTTCCCACAAGCATCCATTTTTCCATTAAATGGATAGTTTGCCCATAAATGAAAATTACCCTGTGATTTACTCACCCTCAAGTCATCCTAGGTGCTTATGACTTATAGTTGAAGTCTAAAGTTTACATACACCTTGCAGAATCTGCAAAATGTTAATTATTTTACCAAAATAAGAGCGATCATACAAAATGCATGTTGTTTTTTATTTAGGACTGACCTTTCACATTAAAAATCTTTACATATAGTCTGCAAGAAAAAATAATAGTTAAATTTATAAAAATGTTCAAAAGTTTACATACACTTGATTCTTAATACTGTGCTGATTTTTTTTTTGTTCAGTGATAGTTGTTCATGAGTCCCTTGCTTGTCCTGAACAGTTAAACTGCCTGCTGTTCTTCAGAAAAACCTTTCAGGTCCCACAAATTATTTGGTTTTTCAGCATTTTTGTGTATTTGAACCCTTTCCAACATTGACTGTATGATTTTGAGATTCATCTTTTCACACTGAGGACAACTGAGGGACTCATACGCAACTATTACAGAAGGTTCAAACGCTCTCTGATGCTCCAGAAGGAAAAATTATGCATTAAGAGCCGGGGGGTGAAAACTTTTTGAATTTGAAGATCAGGGTAAATTTAACTTTTGTCTTCTGGGAAACATGCAAGTATTTTCTGTAGCTTCTGAAGGGCAGTACTAAATAAATAAAAAAATGAAATTTAGGCAAAATAAAAAAAATTTACACATCTTCATTCTGTTCAAAAGTTTTCACCCTCTGGCTCTTAATGCATAATTTTTCCTTCTGGAGCATCAGTGAGTGTTTGAACCTTCTGTAATAGTTACATATGAGTCCCTCAGTTGTCCTTAGTGTGAAAAGATGGATCTCAAAATCATACAGTGATTGTTGGAAAGGGTTCAAATACACAAAAATGCTGAAAAACCCAAAAATTTGTGGAACCTGTATTAAAAATGCTCTTGTATTAAGAATCAAGCATATGTAAATTTTTATAAATTCAACTATTATTTTCTCTTGTACACTATATGTAAACGTCTCTTATTTGAAATATCTTTTTCAGGTCAGTACTAAATAAAAAATAACATGCATTTTGTATGATTCCTCTTATTTTGTTAAAATAATTACCATTTTGCAGATTCTGCAAGGTGTATGTAAAGTTTTGACTTCAACTGTTATATTTAAAAATGTCCTGGCTCTTCCAAGCTTTATAATGGCAGTGAATGGGTGTTGAGATTTTGAAGTCCAATAAAGTGCATCCATCCATCATAAAAAGTACTCCACTTCAGAAGGCCTTTATTAACCCCCCGGAACTGTGTGAAGTACTTTTCATGGATGGATGCACTTTATTGGACTTCAAAATCTCAACACCCATTCACTGCCATTATAACGACTGGAAAAGCCAGGACAGCTAGGAAGGCTTGAGGCTGAGTAAATCATGAGATAATTTTCATTTTTGGGTGAACTGTCCCTTTAAACACAATCCTAATTGTGATTTCTTGCATTTACTTTGTAGGAAAATCCCTCTGGCGTCAGAGAACTCGGCAGCAACACCGACAGCCTCTCACCGGACAAGCACAAACTCCCATTCTTCCTCATCCTCCTCCATTTCTGCAGGGTTTCTCAGCCTGTCCTCACCGCCGCCTTATGACAGCAAGCCAGTCCTGTCATATGGCACCACCCTGAATGCCCGCTCTTCTCCGCAAGCCTCCGCCACCGAGCAGCCCGCCTACAGTGGCGCTTCTAGACAAGTGTCAGCCTCATCACCCCAGATGCCTTCAGCCCACTCGTCCTCGCTACCCTCGTTGGGCTCCAACCGACCCCTCAAATCCCGATCTGGTACAAAGTCCTTTAAGGCTCGGGAGCCATCCTCCAGCCTAAGTAACTCTATCGTCAAGGGCAGCACTAACAGCAGCGTTAACGTCAGCGGTAGCGCGAGCGGTAGCCTCAGTTCGGGCAAGAAGCGGAAAAACAGTTCCCTGCTTAGCAGCCATAGCACTTACACCTCCGAATCCTCCTCGTCTTTTAAGAAGAACTGCGCGATGAACTCCTCCAGCCTCGGCAGCGCCTACCACACCTCGCTCGCCTCCACCCCCTCTTCGTCTTCGTCGTCATCGACGTTGTCGTCATCCCACAGCGGGGTGTACAGCGTGGGGGTGAACTGCACCCCAGGCAGGGCCAACTCTTTGAGCTTGAAGCAGGAGTCGACGGGACGTGGCCCTCCCTCAGGCAGCCCGGCCGAGTCCATTAAACGCATGAGCGTGGTGATGAACAGCAGCGACTCCACCCTCTCCCTCGGGCCATTCGTTCACCAGAGCAGCGATCATCACGCAGATGCACGTCTGGAAGCCAAAAGGAGGAAGGGCTCACCTGGCTCGAGTAGCCTCAACAGCACAGGTGCATAAACCTAATGGGTTTCATTTATTTTTAAAATCCAGATTCCTTTTTTGTTTCAGTTTTGATGTAGATTCTGTTTCATTTCATTTTAGTTTTAATCTCGTTTCTGTTTAGTCCTATTTTGGTTTCAGTCCAGGTTGCTTCATTTTAGTTTAGTTCTAATCTAGACTCTAATGTCGTTCTGTTTCATTTTTCATTTCAGTTTGTTTTATTTTAGTTTACTATTAAATGCAGATTCTATGTCATTTCAGTTCAGTTTTCATTTGGTTTAGGTTTATTAAATTTTGGATTCAAGTAAGTTTACTTTGATCTAGTTTCTGTTTAATTGTTAGTTTTAATCCAGATTTCTGTCTAATGTCCCTTTGTGGTTTCTTTCCAGTTAGATTCTATTGACCGTTCGCAAACAGCTTGATTGACAGGGAGTCTGACCAATCATGAACAATGCTGAATATGCCATTCTGTCCGACAAACAAATCGGACAGGAGAGTAGAATTAACTTCGGTGGACTTAAACTTGAAATATTGTGTGTATTGACGTCTTTCCACGGTTGAAATAAAATACTTCCGATAATTCCGATGTTCATTTTTTTTATCCTGCTTTAAGTCAAGAAGAAAAGACAATTGGTTCGCATGTCATTGATCTAATAAAATGTTGTCAATTTTTAAGAAATTGAAACAATAAATACCATTTTGTGGCTCTTTAATGTGTCATGACAGATCACTGTATTGCCTTGTTAGATCAATGACATGTGAACTGTTCGTCTTTTCTTCTTTAAAGCATGAAAAAAAATATTAATGAACATCAGAACGTATTGTATTTCAACTGTGTAAAGATGTCAATACACACAATGTTTTTAAGTTTAAGTCCACCAAAGTTAGTCTACTCTCCTATCTGAGTTGTTTGTCGGACAGAATGATTGATTCGACCAGGGTTGCCAGGTTTTCACAACAAAACCTGCCCAATTGCTACTTGTTTTGAGGGGGGTCCCCTGTTAAAAATCGTTTTCCGGGGGTTAAAATACAGGCTCGCGGTTCCCCTGGTAAAATGAGCATTTTAGGGGCTAAATATTACGGTCGCTTCAACCCGTAGACATGAAAAACAACCTGTGGCAACAGTGTTAAAGTAGCCAAATTTTGCGGGAAAACCATGGTAACACTGGATTCAGCGTTATGATTGGTCAGATCGCATGTCAATCAAGCAGTTTGCGAAGGGTCAATTTTAAGTCAGTTTTAATACAGTTTCTGTTTCACTTTAGTATTAATACAGTTTCAGGTTCAAATGAGAATCTTTGATCCATTTTCTGTTTCTTTTTTAGTATTTATCCGTTCTCTGTTTAATTTCCATTAATATAATTTGCTTTGTTTTATTTCAGTTAAGTTTCAATCTTTACATTTCGTCTCAGTTTGGTTTTAATCCTTCAGTCTGTTTTTTATTCTGTCTAATAGCATTATAGTAATAATTTCTAATGCTATTCTATTTAGCTGAAGTTTTAATTCAGTTTGTATCATTTTAATTTAGTTTTTGATTAATTTTAATTAAGTTTTGATCCTGTTTGTGTCATTTCATTTTAGTATTAATCCAGTTTCTGTATTATTTCAGTTTCTCTGTGATCCGATTGCGTCTTCATTTTTATTTCAATTTTGCAATTGTTTAATTTCAGTTGAGTTCTGATCAAGTATTTTTATACTTCACTTCACTTTATGGCTGGGCATTATGGCCAAAAAATCACAATACAGTTTTTTCATATCAGTCGATATCGATTGTTATCACAGTAAATTTCAAATCTTTATTTCTTTCAAGTTTAAAGGCAGGTTTTTGCTCCTAAATGAAAGATGTAGAAACCAGACCGTTAATTTTAGTTTTAAACTACTTTTTATGGAGAGAACGTAACAAACACGTCACGTTTTTGAATGACTTACACTTCCCCAGTAATTTTTCTTAATTTTAAAATAAATATCTTAATAGAAAATTCATTTTTTAGTTTCTTTAGTTTTATTTTAGTTTGTATTCTAATAAGTGATATTGTTTCAAATCATGAAACAGGTTTGTCTTGCCTGGCTTTAATGACGCGTATCTTCAGCACAGTTCGCACTGTCATATTTCACGTTTTTCAGAAATGCACATTTGACAGTAGCTTAAGTTGACACTAGTAGGAGCTTGAGTTAGGATGCAGTAACATCAGTAAAAATTGTAACAACCTCATTTTTATATGATGAAATTTATGCCACATGGGTCAGTGCCTTTCAACCCTCACAATACTCAAAAAATTTTGGTCTTCATTTCCCATTTGCTTTGTCATAAATAGTAGACACTCAACATATTAGACATAATATGAACTAAACTAAACGTATTACCTGAGCTCCCACACCTTTTTTTTTTTTTTAGATAATTATGGGCTATTATTCAAAGCTTAACCATAAGATATGTCCACCCTGTCATGGACATATATATTACTGTTAAATACATTTTCTTTGCAATATTAAGATGCAGATGATATTTTCTTAAAGGTATAATGTCTCTTTCCTAAACAGGGTTATTTGTTTGCTTTCAAATTATAAATACATACAAGATTTTATGTAAAGCAAGAAACTTATACAGTTCGCATATGTATTTTTTTCTTATTTGGAGAAAACTGTGATATTTATCAATGCTTGTGTTTATACCCGCCGCGCTGCGGCTCGTCAAAGCGGATCTCCGCGCTTTGCTAAAGTTAGGCTAATCCCCCACCTTGTCCCTCCAACAATTTGAATTTCCGTAGGCGGGATTTATTTTAATGATATTCTAATGGTCCGCATTGTGACATCATTACATGCGGAAAACAAACATTGTAGTCCAAAGGAGCCGTTCGTTGTAGTTCTTGAAAAGGGATTTTTTAAAAACGAATTATCTCTTTTTGGAGTGGACTTTGAGATTTATAACTTTTTATGCCCAAAGATACACACCACACACTGACTAAAGTTCAAAAAGTGAAAAAGCGTAATAATACCCCTTTAAAAGGGCGGATTCCCCAATATGATAAGGTGGACAACAATTCAAGGGACATGGACAAACTAAAAAAATTAACGTTTTTGTATTACCAAATGATAAATTGAGTAATCTCTTTTTTAACAACATATTCATAGAACAAAATTTTATGATTTGACTATATTCTACTCTCATTCAACTTTATTGAGCAGTGCAAGGGGCATAGCAAAATAACACACATCCTCCTACACGAAACTTAAAAAACTAGAAAATGTGTCTAAATCGAGGAAAAATGTTATCACCCAGCCCTACTTTACTACTGTTTAAAGTTTACTTCAATTCACATTGTTATATAAAGTCCTGAAACACTATAATCCAAATTCATTTGTACACGTTTTTGTAATGATTTTGACAGCGTCTGGAGCAGGAGGAGGACAAGGTCCCGGCAGGCCCAAAATGCCCAAGTCTCCATCAATCAACAACATCCACAGCAAGCATGCTCGCTCCATACCTGGACCACCAGGGCTCCCGAACAATTCACTCATACATCAGGTTCGTTTGTTAACAGCATCCGAATGCAATATTGTCTTTTTGCTCTTACAGATGACGTTTCTATACTTGTGTGTGTGTTTCCCGCAGCCAAAGGCTCGTCCCTGACACAGGTGTGGAGGCTCTGAGCGTGCTGAGCAGTAGGCTGGACCCAGAGCTCCCTCAGCCCCCTCATGCCACTCTGCACGAGGCCTTCTTTTTCTCTTACTCTTCCCACAATCCTCAGGGTGGAATGCACACTGGGTGGCCCATTGATGTCCTTCGTGGGGATCTCCTCCCAAAGCCATGCAGGGGCACTCTCCGGGGATAGGATAATAAGCCAGAGAGATATAGTTCTCCTGTCGGAGGTTATAATGAATCTATACAATGCACCATTGGGTACAAAGCCTGCTGCGTAGAGCACGAGCTGCCCAGCCTGAGCGCTCGCGCTGGGGTCGGAAGGTACGGATTTGGGCTGGTGCGTAGCCTCACCAACACTACCAAGCGTAGGAGGGATGTGCGACGCGAACAAGATAAGTAGCTAAATGTTAGCTTGAGCGTGTGGACATACTGGAAACTGAAATCCTACTCAGCCTTGGAGGAAGTGTACAGGAGAGGAACATCCCTAAAGTAGACACACAATCAACCTAAGTTAATCATACACATGATCTCTCACTGGAAGGCTGTATTAGATTGAGCTACACTCACTGCAGATAGACATGACAGGAGTGGAGTTTCAACATGAGCAACCTAAACCTAAAGATTATGCAAACTAGACATTTTTTTAGACCACATTTTGTTTACAGGTTAGCACTTGCATAGCAAACAGAACAAAATATTTGTCATGTACCATTTTCCATTATTTTTGAGTTCAAAGTTTCATTTAGATTCGATTGTTTTATTTCAAGAGTTTTTTTTTTTTTTAACTTAAAGGGATAGTTTACCCCAAAAGTAAAATTACCCTATGATTTACTCACCTTCAAGCCATCCTAGGTGTATGTGACTTTATTTTTTCAGACGAATGCGATCGGAGTTGTATAAAAAAATGTCCTGGTGCTTCCAAGCTTTATAATGGCAGTGAATGGGTGTTGAGATTTTAAAGTCCAATAAAGTGCGTCCATCCATCATGAAAAGTACTCCACACATCTCTGGGGGGTTAACAAAGGCCTTCTAAAGCGAATTGATGCCTTTGTGTAAATAAAATATTCATGTTTAAAACTTTACAAACCATAATCGTCGCTCACGTTCACCAGGGTTCATTTTGTTGACAAGTAATTTTCGTCAACATTTTTTTTCACAGACGAAAATGAGACTATAGCAAACGAACTCGTTTTGAATGACAAAAACTATGATGAAAATCTATGGACATTTTTGTCAAATAAAAACAAGACAAAAATGTTAGGGAGGGACAATTTGGGAAGAGATCCATTCAGAACGAATCTGGTTGGGAGGTTGGATGCGTACATTTGAACTGTATCATAAGCTGTTTCCATCACCTTGTTTTTATGTGCATTTTAAAGTATCGCATCAGAAACGAGTGATGGAAACGCCACATTTCGAATAAAATTCCCTTAATTTGCCAAAAAGATTTTACACTCGCTTGAGGTGGTTTTTGACTTTTTATTTTAGCGAAAAAGAGTTCATGTGAATAATGGGAGATGGAAACGCATTTGAAGAATAAATTCCTCCGTACGCATCAAAAAAGTCACTTGACTTTGCGCTGTGGGACGGCAAAACCCGTCTAACCATTGGACCGATCTCGTTCTACAGCATCTGAAATGTTATGGTTATTCTGAAATGCCTAAGCAAAGTCTGTCATCAAAGTATTTCTGTGTAATTGCCTTCCAGAGCCGTCTTACACGACTGTGTTCCCAAACAGCAGGCATCCACCTCCAAGAAATTATCACATTTATTGTTTCGTCTGTAATGAGTATATAATTTATTATATATGACAGTTACTGTATTCAGTGGCTTCTTCTACTTTTCTTAGTAATTTAGTGTCAGTTTATCAGGAAGTGACGATTTTGTTCTCTTTGACTTGTTGGATGGAAACAGTGCTTATTCGGAAATGTTTTATGCGATATTCCAATTTTTGCACATAAGGTACATTCATGCATAAGTAAAAAAAAATTTGACATGAGAGTGGAAGACTAAGTTTTGTTTACAGCAAAGGAAGACCAGTCTCCTCTTGGCTTATATTAAAATCCTCAGACATTTTTCTTTACAAATCCTTGTTTTACTTCTAATTCAAGACCAGTGTTTTTTATTGCTTTGCGCTTCTGTGTTTGTCACTGCGTTGTCCTACATCATCCTCTGGAACGCCATTCTCTCGTGAACGCACGTGCTGCGAGTTTTAAATATGGATTTTTTTCTCACACAAACGCATCAATTCAGTTTAGAAGGTCTTTATTAACCCCTTGGTGCCGTGTGGAGTTTTTTTATGATGGATGGACAGGTTTTTGGACTTCAAAATCTCAACACCCATTCGCTAGCATTGTAAAGCTTGGAAGAGCCTGAATGTTTTTTAATATAACTCTGTTTATATTCGTCTGAAAGTTGAAAGTCATATACACCTAGGATGGCTTGAGGGTGAATACATTTTTGGGTGAGCTATCCCTTTAAGATTTATCCAGAGAAGCTGTTTTATTGCATTTCTTTTTTTACAAAAAAAAAACCCAAATCAAGCTCGAACACCTTGCATTAGCAAAAGCACTTGATTTTTTTTTTCCCACTGTGTTTATTTTGAATAATTTCAGGTCTGTGTTAGTAGCCTAGCATGTCTTTACCGAATCTCTGAGCAACAGTCGTCTCTTGAAACTCAAGAAAACACTGTAATCCTCTTAAAGGAGAAGTCCACTTCCAAAACAAAGATACACATATAATTTACTCACCCCCTTGTCATCCAAGATGTTCATGTCTTACTTTCTCCAGTTGTAAAGACATTGTTTCTTGAGGAAAACATTTTAGCATTTTTCTCCATATGGTGCTCCGATTTTGAACTTTTAAAATTCAGTTTAAATGCGGTTGTAAACGATCCCAGCCGAGAAAGAAGGGTTTTATCTAGTGTAACGATCGGTTATTTTCATAAAAGTAATTACATTTATATACTTTTTAATGTCAAACGCTCGTCTTG
>JAHKKF010492649.1:0-16404 GCA_019740295.1 Labeo calbasu
TATATAGATATATATGTGTGTGTGTGTGTGTGTGTGTGTGTGTGTGTATACATATATATAGTTTATTTTTTTATATAGTTTATTTCTCGTAAGTAATTTTATAAGAAAGAGCTAAGAAAAGGTTGATAACTAAAGGAAACAGACTTAAGTAAAGAAAAAGCAACTTATCTTATCTCTTCCTTTCTACGTTCGCTCTGACGTCACATAAAGAGTATCATCTTACGTTTGAGGACACTTGGAATCAGATAAAATGCTGACGGACATTCAGATAAGTCTGCAACTTTCAAACCTTACCGATCATTTGTGCGTTTCCTCCCAGACAGAGCATGCTAATGCTTCCTGCCATGTTATCCCCAGCCCTCTTTTACATTCACTATGATGAATGGTAATGGCTGCATAGGGAGCATGATGTGAGGTGATTTTAGCATTTGCTTTCCTAAGGGGCCGGGTAGGCAGAGGAACGTGGGAACTTGTTAAGAGATTGAGCCAGTGCTTATGAATGAGTCATAGGGAGTGTAGCCCACATGAATGGGCAGGTGCCACTGCGATGGAAAAGAGAAACAGAAAGAGACATAAAGAGAGAGAGCAAGATGAGGGGGAGACCGAGAGGTATAGAAAGAGAAATAGATAGAGCGAGTGATCCCTGGAAAGCTGATTAGGATCCAGCTCATGCCCACACATCCACCCACACACTCTCCCTCCTCCGTTTCTCTTCCTCCTCTTATGAGGATGATGAGCGTAGGGTTCCTCTTGTCTGCGTCCACCTCCATAACAGCCCCGTTGCGTCATTCTTCTGTGATAGTCTTTATCTGTTGTGGTAAAAAGAAAAAAAAAAGAAAAATACACTTGAATGGTGCTAATCTAAAGAAAGAACAACCACATAAACGTTTAACCAGAGAGGAGTGAATTCACATGAAAAGCTTTTCAGCCTTCGAGTTCTTCTCCATTGCTGAGAGCTATTGTATGGCTTTATGGGGTTTTTTATATTTAAAGATCATGCTTACCTTTAAAACGCTTTGTGGGAGAACTGGACATCTTTGAAACTATGACTGTTTTCCAGTGCTGTCTCACAAATACGTCTCCAAATAGCATGCAAACGCAGTTGGTTTCTGGGTGGTTGCACACTGACCCAACCAGAAGTTTCGATGCTATTCCATTCACTAATTCTTCAATGTAACTAAAAAATTGACATTTTCATCCATTTTATTGTATATATTACTATTTAAAATGTAAACTCTCCTTAACATGTCACATGTTTTGAGGTATCATTAATGCAAACGGACTCTTAAGCCCGGGTCAGACTACATGATTTAAGCCCGATTTTGCCACAATCTGTTTGTTGTAGGGTGTTGTAGGGATTCGTAAATTAAATGGGCATCGGGATGCAAGATTCAATCGTTTCATCACGAATAGTGTGTCATAGTGAACGACAACCAATGCCACGTCTGTGATACTTCACAATGTCAGCACAGAAAGACTAACATGTTTCATTTTTTTTCAGTCGTCAAACATGTCGAAACGAAAGAGAGATGATAGTATTGGTCCTGCTAGGTTGAATTTTACAGTATAGGAAATGTACCGCAACAGAGTGAAAGAAGGTAAAATAAACACTTTTACCGCAGTTCTCGTTGACAGTCCATACTGTCCTATTCATGCAGTCCAGATTTGTATCCACTGTCAGGTTTTCTTTCTTTTTTAGGTGTTTCTGATGACAAGACAAAGACAAAACGCTGTTTGCTAGCTATTGTTTGTTTACTCTTGAGGCACCTTCCCTGATAGCACGCGTACATCTCGGAGACGTCTATTTGACGTCTGCATTTACATCTGCAAGACATCTGCAATACGTCTATTGGACATTTTCTATCAGATGTCAAATAGACGTCTGTTAGATGTCGTTAAGATGTTTATGATTTAGAATGTATGTAAAACTGACATCTTACAGACGTCTGCGAGACGTTTGCACACAGCAGATGCTTCCAGATCAAGTGATCTTTAACAGACATCTTGCAGAAGTACGTGTGCTATCTGGGTTATGTCTAGTCCCGTCTTATCGATAACAGCATATGCGCTGTTAAAGACGGCAGGCGATGAATTGTCGAAACAATGTGTAGTCTGACATGTTTGTTTTTCATAGGCCCAGATTTACTAAATAGGGCAAATTAGCTTTAGCGCGCAATTCCATAAAAGCGATGGGAGGGTAAATTCTGTGTGTGATTTACTGACAATGCTAACACATTAAAGAACACAAACTCAGCCAGATCATTTCCATAATGACCAGTGCAATCTACCAAGAGCAGCGCAAATTTCCACCTACTTTAAGACATGCTTTTTTGGGCGTTATATAATGGCAGTAATTTGACGAGCGCAAACGTTAGTAAATCGCGTTGCGTGATTAATTTAATACTCTCCTCCCATAAATCTTTTACAAATGAATATTCAGTAAGGTCAGGCGCAAAGATAACTGTCCATGCCTTTTCAGCACTAATTCTTCACTGTGCGTCTATCCTGACAGTACTATTTTAACATCAAAAGCACAAGCTGTTAGCAAATCTGGCCCTATGAGTCAAATTGCATAATCTGACACAGTGACTGTTGTAACTGACAAAAAAAAAATTGTGTAGTCTGTAGTAGTGAACCACCCATTACGTTATCACAATATCAGTTTAGGCCCTGTTTGCACTTGTATGTTTTTGTTTTAAAACAGTGTTTAAAAATGAAAACAATCCTCGTGTACACTGGCGTTTTCACTGCGTTTCAGAAACAATCTCCATCTACACTACACAACCGAAAACGCATGTCACTTGACCATTCAGGCTGCTTACATCATCAAAGATGTTTTAATGTAAAAGAAGTAATCATAATAAAACTGACCGTTATTCCTTGGGGTGTAAAAATACTGTAATTTCTTTTCTTTTTTTTTACTTTGCAATTTCACGGTTACTTTTCTTAAATGAGTCTTTGAAATGACGAGCAACAAATAAGCAGTCGTCAAGGATATGCAGAGTGAATGTGGGCAGCCACACCATTGTTTTGTAAATGACACTTTTCTCTAGCTACGTTTACACTACTGCGTTTTTGTTTTAAAACGCATAACTTTTGCTATAGTTACGCCTGTCGTTTACCATACTCCGGCGTTTTCGACCCTCGAAAACGGAGACTTTCGAAAACGTTTTAGTTTGAAAACTCCTGGGTTGCATTTCAGTGTAAACGGACCAAAACAGAGACTTTTGAAAATGATAGCGTGGCTGCCCATATCTGCTCTGCGTATCCTTAATGACTGTGTAAAGGACAACATCACGCTCATCATGAATGGTCATGTGACATGCTTTTTTGTTTGTGTAGTGTGGACAGAGATTGTTTCTGAAACGCAGTGAAATGCCGGTGTAGACGAGGATTGAACCCAGTGAACCCAGGACCTCTGAACCGTTTACACTGAAATGCAACCCCGGAATTTTCAAACTAAAACGGGGTCTGCGGCATTATCGAAAGTCTCTGCTTTCAAGGGTCGAAAACACTGGAGTAGTGTAAACGACAGGTGTAACTGTAGCAAATGTTATGCGTTTTAAAACGAAAACACATTAGTGTAAATGCAGACTTACTGTAGAATAGGGCTGCACCATTTTGTGGAAAAAATGCAAAGTTTTCTTATAAAAATTGAGATTAAGATTCAATATGCAATTAAAATAAAAGCTCTAATTTTGATGTGCTTGTTGCACAATTTGGCCAAAAATGTGTGATTATGTATCAACTTGATAATAATTATTTGTAGTATTTTTGTAGTAATTAATAAAAAAAAAAACTAATATTGTAATGCACATTATAAACGAACTAAACTAGCAGAGGATGTAGAGATGGAATTTGTTTAAAGCAAAATTTACTGCGACATGAGATGCTTTAAGATACTGAAAACACTGGATCACGATCTGCTCATGTGTAAATAAACGCGCTGCACTTTGTTCTAAAACATGCAGTGCAAATATTTATTTTGTGATTTGAAGGAATAGTTCCAAAGCTCAAAAATGAAAAATCTGTCATTAATTACTCACCTTTGTGTTGCTCCAAACCTGTTAGACCTTCGTTCATCTTTGGAAAACAAATTAAGATATTTGTGATGAAATCCGAGAGCTTTCTGACCCTGCATAGACAGCAACGCAACTAACACAGTCAAGGCCCAGAAAGGTAGAAAGGACATTGTTAAACCAGTCCATGTAACATCAGTGGTTCAACCGTAAGTTTATGAAGCTACGATAACTTTTTGTGTGCAAAGAAAACAAAAATAACGACTTCATTCAACAATTTCTTCTTCCGTAGTAAATGGCTTTCAATTATGTCACGACCATGACAGAACCAACAGAGTGACATAAGCACTTTTCATATAGGACAGGCATACGTCACTCATCGACCCAATCTGGCTGTCTCATAATCAGCATCTGGAAACGACAGGACTGAAATAACAGCAGCTCAACAATTGTAAATGTGTGGGTGTAACTGAGCAACACTGCTTATCCAACAGCTCTTTATTAATTAATTTAAAAAACACAATAGGTCAGATGCAATGAATAAGAATCTGAGTTGCTTGATAGAGCTGGCCTTGAGTCTAGCCTGTCTAGAGCAAACAGCACTGTGTACTCCCGCTACTGTGAGTTCATTTAAATGCAATTGACCTCTGCGCCTGTGGTTTATAGGTGATGGAAGTCATTTCCCTGTGTCTGCCACTGGAAAACACAAAAGAATGCATACCGAACCCGAGATGTGGCCGTGTTAAAAGAAAGACACAAAGGGGAGCACATTCTATTGTAGAAGTGTGACTATTCCGCTTGCCGCAGAATGACTCACAGTTGCCATGGCAACTTTACCACTCACCACTTTCTAATCGGTTATTTCAACAGCCTGACAGAAAGAACCAGAGCTGAGTAAAATGCTACATGCCGGAAATAATCAACGTATGCCGCTGGACAAAAATGGTGTTGTGACTGAAAGTACACTCTTAAAAAGCAAGGTTCCAAAAGTTTTTTTTTTTGCAGTGATGTCATAGAATAACCTTTTTGGGTTCCCCAAGAACCTTTCAGTGGACAGTTCTTAAAATAACACTTTTTAAAGAACATTCTAATAAGCTGAAGAACTTGTTTTCACTATTAACAACCTTTTGAAGTGATGCCACAGAAGAACCATCTTGGTTGTCCAATGTACCTTTCTGCAAACCATTTTTTCTTAGTGCAAAAAAACATTTTAATAAGAACTTTTGTTCCACAGTAAAGTACCTTTTGTGCATTGGACCTTAAAGGTTCTTCAAGGAATCATATATGCCAATAAAGAACCTTCATTTTTAAAAGTGTAAACAAAACTTATTCTATGAACAAGAATGATGGCATGACTGTGAAAGTGGGAACAACAATCATACTGGAGTTTTAAACACGTAGTATTGATGATTGATGGATTCTGTTGAAAACTGTTGTAGAAGGTTTTGTGTGCTCAAACTGTTATGCATCAAAAAGTCTGTTGCTTTTCAATTCTAGTCCATTTGAAAAAGTGGTTTGGGGTCAAAAATATGTGTCCGTTGAGTTTAGGTTTGGACCGAGCAGTAAATGAAGAGGTATCATATCAATCACAAGTGCAGTATGGAGTACCACAAGGCTCAGTACTAGGGCCTTGCTTTTCATGCTTTACATGTTACCCTAGGGAGATATCACCAGGAAACATGGTGTTAGCTTTCACTGTTATGCTGATGATACTCTGCTCTATATTTTTCTGTGGCCTGAAAAAAAACCCCATACCAATTCGCAAAACTAACAGAATGCATTGTTGATATAAAAAACTGGATGACTAGTCATTTCCGACAACTAAATTCGGAAAAAACAGAGGCTTTGACACAATCCTACCTAATCTCATGACGGAAACGTACCTGTGGGAACATTTTCGCAAGACACGAAAATATGTACCAGTAAGTACATATCACTGCAGTCACTAGCAAGCACTTGTTATCATTTTCGTACACAGTTATGATTACAGCTCCATGTGTTTTTCCAGATTACTACCCCCTAGTCATGGTAGGTTTAGGGTTAGGTGTGAGTTTAGGATTAGGCAATCATGTAGCGATTTTAAAGAGAGGGAATAGTAATTTAGCAGGAGGTCGAATTGGACTTTGGACGCAATTGGACTTAAGATGTGGAATCCTTAGATACGAATTCCGTGAAAAACATGACTCATGAAGAAAGAGCTGAACAATGAGAGAATGAAAAACAAGCTTAAACGGCATGCTTATGATTACTTTTATTCTTTACATTCATTTTTGTTCATACTATCGGGTAGGTTTAGGTGTAGTGCAGATGATATGTCATTTTAAAACGTCATGGAGCATTATAGTTATAGCACCACTCAACGGACATTTCACAAAACCAACTTCATATAAATCGTACCATATGCACGTTCATCTGTTCCAGGAGAAAAAACAAACACTCTTTTAGTGCCACTCAGTGGACATTTCTGTTGAAAATCAGTGATATGTACTTTTCGGTACGTATTTCACGCCTCACAAAAAAGTAGAAGTTCCCACAGGTATGTTTTCATCATGAGATCAGGTTGTACAATCTGTATTGAATAAAGCACTGTGTAAATAAAGATGACCAAGCAATCGAATGTGTAAAAGCACACTGACATTTTACGTTTGTGCGTTCATCTTTGGACCTCCTTTGAACTAAAATCAGAACACAGTTACCACCTTTAATATACTATCGAAATTATCATTGTTCCTTGATTGCATACAACCAAGCATTATTCCAACCCAGGGTAAGCTTTTATTAATCAAAACAGGACATTGAGGAAGTAACGAGTTCTCAGAAATAAAATGCACTTTAAGGTGTCCCGCTAGCACTGTGTATTGTGGAGCAAATGAATCATTCTAGATTTCTTACCATTTACTAGGATAATGACACTTCAAAAACGGCATCCTGATTTGAAAAGAAAATCAAGCTTAAATTATGAGTTTGGCACACATAATGAAATACGTAATGGGGTTGGACCTGTCTGACCCTGGAAACCATCATTTTAGATTATCAACTGAAACTACAAATGCACTGGTAAAATTAACTGCTTTTTCAATTTTGAATGGATGGACTATTGCAGAGGTCTCCAATTTGCAGATTGAGGTCTAGGAGACAAGATTGGTTACGAATTATTTTCACTTCTATACTGGATACAGGACATCAATATAATGTCAGTTTGACACTGGACTCCAGTGTCAGACAGATGTTGCAATTTGGTTGAGAATGAAATCGGTCATCAGTGTTTGACATCAATTTGACGTTGACTTAATGTTGGATTTTGATTGGACATCCTAAAAACAAAATCTCAGCGTCAGCTGACATCGGTATTGGACATCAAATTAATCAAATTAAAATTGACATTGAATTTTGGTCATTCAATACTCGACTCGATTTCATGCACAACTGAACTAAAACTGACACTGTACAACCTTTTGCTTAAGTTGCCACATATATTTATCAAATAAGAGAACCTGCCTGCAGTCAGTCTAAAGTGAGACACCGGTGACAATTTCTTTTAATATATACAGTATGTTTGTCCAACTTCACCTTGAGAGTTTAAAATTGACACTTTTTTCAGTCCCAGCAGCAGTTTCTGGCAATTCGTGCGTCATGACCTCAAAGAAAAAGTCTTTTAGCCAGCTCTCTGTGTTATACAATATTGCTTTTACCTCGTCACCAGGGAATAAAGCTCAATGTGTCGACCAATCAGATGCAACATATTAAATGATGAAATAATGCTTGTCTGAAATGGCGTACGTTTGGTACAAACCTTAATAAGCAAATGGATACAAGGAAGTCAAAGATCATTGAAAAAAGCTTTTCAGATTCTCCTCAAGGACAAATCTATGACTGTGTGTATTTGTAAGAAAGGAGAAAGACAAAAGCGACGCAGAGAGAAAATGGGATAAACCCAATGAACATCTACCTGTAAAATGATTTTCATTTAGCGTTCATTTGATGGTGTGTTTACACTTGTAATTTGCTGCTTCTGGTTTTTTTGGGTCTGGACCAAAAATTAAAATGGTACATTTAGTCCTCATTCGCTAAGTGTTCACACGGTAATTTTTAACACAAACCTAAAGCTACAAAACAAAAGACATAAGGATAAGGTCACAACCCAAGTATTCTTGTAGTCTCATTAAATTAAGGTTGAATGACTGATGTCACATGAACTATTTTAGCGATGTCTTTACTACCTTTCTGGGCCTTGAATGTCGGAAGTTTCATGGCTGTCTACGCAGGGTCAGAAAGCTCTCGGATTTCAGCAAAAATATCTTAATTTGTGTTCTGAAGATGAACAAAGATCTTACGGGTTTGGAGTGACACAAAGGTGAGTAATTAATGACAGAATTTTCATTTTTAGGTGAACTATTTCTTTAAGGGTCTTCGTGTTTTTGCTTCGTTTTGATGTCTTTGGTTTGTGTTGCATTCATATTTCAGTCCAACCACAGCAGAGTTGGCTTGGAAGCAGACAGAGACCCAGTTTTTTGGGGAGTCTTGGCCCGTTTTATTGGTGCGCACCAGCATTACTCAAACCGCTCTAACAGAGCAATCGCACCAGAGTTTGTTTAAATCAAATCGAACCTGCCAAGTGTGAACGTGCCCTAAGAAAACAGCTAGGTTTGTCGCAGTTATTTCAGTTTAAACACACAGTAACTGCTCAGAAAGCTGCAGTGTTTTCTCAATTACACTCTTCAAAATAAAGGTGGTTCACAATGCCATAGAAGAACCTTTTTTGTTTAGATGGTTCCATAAAGAACCTTTAACATCTGAAGAACCTTCCTGTTTCACAAAAGGTTCTTTGTGGTGAAAGAAGGTTCTTCGGATTATAAAAAGGTAAATAAAAAGATGGTTCTTTAAAGAACCTTTGACTGAATGGTTCTTCGTGGAACCAAAAATGGTTCTTCTATGGCATCGCTGTGAAGAACCTTTTAAAGCACCTTTATTTTTAAGAGTGTAAACCCGATTGCCACAGCAGATGTCCTCACACCAAAAATCATTAGCTTCTGAGGGTGATTTGTCTGAAAGGACAGGCTAATCATGCCCACAGATGGAAATGTTCTTAGGTCCAAGGAGAACAGATTAGCATATTTAGCATGAGAATAAACAGTGAGTCACATTTTGAAGTATTATCATCATACTGAGGAACAATTCGGCCTCTGCTTATGCAGCATAGGTAGTAATGAGCTTTTCTAACGTCAGCAACATAAGGGTGCAACTATGTGCATGGAAGGTGTGTATATATTTATGTTCCCTAACCATTATCTTGTGACAATAAAGCGAGAACTTTGCCAGTTTGGCGATGAGTCATCGAACCTTGCTTAGTCCCAAAAGGATGCAAATACGGAGTAAGGTCAGAGTTTCTTGATGAGGAATTCAGATAACAGCTGATTCACTCAGACATCATGCTCTTTATGAATATGTAAAAGACTACACCTGATCCATGTTAATCATGCAGAATGTAAATTTCAGCCTGACGAATGCACAAACAAGAGATGCGATGCCATAAAAGTGAAAAAGTTCTAGGATTCCAATACATTTCCACACAAATCACTGTGGCCAAAAGAACATAAAAAGAAGACATGCTGTGCATACAATAACTCGGCGCTTAATGCTGCTTCTCAAGACAAGGACGTTTTCTGAAAGAAGTCATTAAATATGCATATGTTACAGCATGGTGCCTACATCCTACGGTAAATCCCCTTAACGCTGATATCTGCATGGAGCTGTGCTGTTAATTTTAAAGACCCGTCTGCCCTTTTGGTTGTTTAAATATTTATAAAGTTTCTTCTTCTTCTTTCAACCTTTGGCTCATATCCTGCTTCATGTTGAGTACTGATGCGCCCTGTGATTGAAGGGTAATTTATTTCATAGAGGAGTAAATAACAGCTGCATCCTTCCCTATTCTGAATAATTATAATGACGTTTTTGCACTGGGTGAGCACTATCTATGAAGTAAAGATGGACTGGAAATGTCAAATACTAATTCTTTTGAGGCAGAAATATTTTTGGGAAAAGGAAATGCAATTCTGTTTGTAAATGCTCTGAATGGGATCTTTTCAATAAACAATATCCAATATCAAAGAACATTAAATGTTGTATCAAATTTAATTCATTCCTTTATTTTTAGAAAATAACTAAACTCACAACTTTTATCTTTAATGTCATGTAAACAACCAGTCACAACAGGGTATTGCCTTTTGGTTCGGATATGACTAAACTAATGACTGTGGTTCAGTAAGTGAGACAAATTAACTGAGAAACTACTCCAAATGTTTCATACATTTTTGTGACTCACTATAAATAAACGGCTTATAATGGTTCTCTGTGCAGAAATCTGACTTAAATTTTTGCACTGTTTTTTGCAGGATTTCAGGAAACATTACTTTAGCGTTGTTATAGTATCAGTAGAAGAACACACTTGGGTGAATTCATAACAGAACCGAACGTTTAAAATATATGACCCCTTGATGACAAAACCAACCTTAAGTAGCACGGGTATATTTGTAGCAATAGCCAAAAATACACTGTATGGGTCAAAATCATTAGGATATTAAGTAAAGATCATGTTCCATGAAGGTATTTTGTAAATTTCCTACCATAAATATACCAAAACTTAATTTTTGATTAGTAATATGCATTGCTAAGAACTTCATTTGGACAACTTTAAAGGCAATTTTCTTCAGATTTCAGATTTTCAAATAGTCATATCTCGGCCAAATATTGTCATATACTAACAAACCATACATCAATGGAAAGCTTATTTCAGCTTTCAGGTGATGTATAAATCTCAATTTCAAAAAAATGTCCCATTATGATTGGTTTTGTGGTTCATGGTCACATATGTTTTCCCTATTTTGTTTTAGTGTTCCTTGTAGCACTGCTACGTAACTAGCGTAGAGCGCTGACCTGTGCTAGTTCCACCAGTGTTTTCACATTTTGCAGTAACTCAACAGCTGATAACTTTTTTATTAATCAGCTTGTAACGTTTATTACATGTTTAGGTAATTATCACAGAATCATTTTCAAATAAATGTGATTATATCTCTTACTATTAGTCCCCCTCTATATCAATTTTAATTTACAGTAAATTTAGTGTAACATTTAATGGCAGAATTGTATTTACACAGAGTTTTGCCAAAGCATTACACACAAGTAATTGCAAGAAAAGGAAATATACAATGCAACAATAACACATATCAATATAATACAATTAAAATAACGTTCTAAATAATACAATAAGATTTTATAAGACGCAAAAAATCTAAATAAGGCAGTTTTCGGGTTCTAAATACAGTGCAGTCAATCTCTGTTTTCAAACTGTATAATTTCTTTAGTAAATATAAAGAATTATTACAAATACTATCGGGCAAAACGCATCAGTTTCGTATATTCCCTCAAAAGGCTTCAAAAACATGACCAGAAAATGGCCTACGTTCATTTAGTATGGGAGAAAGTCTCTCACACAGACCACTCACCACTAACCTTAGTTACAGCGGTGACAGCCGTCATTCCGCGCTGTAGCTAAAAATACAGCTGAACGCGTTTGATCGTTCCGTTGCTTATTTTCACACCATTAACAGGTCGTCGAGTCCCTTCACCCCATAACAGCGCGAGAGCGGGAAAGGTGAGAAGCGGGAAAAGCTCCCGCTCTCGCTCAGACACACAAGCTCAAACGCTGCCCCGGCGCGAGAATGTTACGCTTCAGTCATTTGTTGCCATGGCAACTGTTTCCTGACCGTCTGAGCTAGCAAGCTTTCAAGAGTTGTGAACAGTCTATATATATTAAATTAGATTTTTTTTTTCCCCACTGAGACGTTAAAACAGAAATGATTGTACTTCAATATTGCCAGAAATAAACCAGCAAACATTTTTAAAGCTTTTTTTTTCACCAGGTTCAATTCTAGTCAACTTGAATTAATGTTTTGAAACAATCTTGCAACTCATATATAAAACCATAATAACTGTGCTATCTTAAAGGGATAGTTCATCCAAAAAAATAAAATTCTGAGAGCTTTCTGATCTTGTATAGACATGAACGATTTTAACTACCGTACTATAACTGTCCTTACTACCTTTTTGGGCCTTTAACGTGTCAGTTGCATTGGGTCAGAAAGCTCTCGGATTTCATCAAAAATATCTTAATTTGTGTTCCAAAGATGAATGAAGGTCTTACAGGTTTGGAATGACATGAGTGTGAGTAATTAATGACAGAATTTTCATTTTTGGGTGAACTATCTCTTTAATGCTGTTATGAAATTATTGCATCAAGCTCCTTGTATGGTAAGGTTGGTTATGTTGTGACAAAGTTGTTTGCTATTGCAAACATATAATTTGTTTGTTGGTTCAACAATAGAGTGATACTGATTCAACAGACAAACAATAGTGCATGCAGATAATTTTTTGCCTCGTGCTTTGTTCTGAGGGTCATTTTCAAGTATGTCATGAGTAAGACTGAATGCTTTGTCGTGATATCCCATCAGAGCATCACAATAGACCATACACCACATTATTCAACTAAATTAGTCCTCACTGTCATCTATGACTGTCTGTTGTTCAAAAATGAAATGGCACTGCAATAACACCCATTAAAACATTCAGTCAGTCTCTAATTGCAATGTATTAGCAGCGCTGTGTACAAATGAGTTGATTTGTCATAGTTATTTAAGCTATCAATCATACATTAGTGTTTGACATAAAAGAAATAATAAAATAAACATTTGTGCTAATGAAGAGCTAGAGCCAAGATCTAAAATACATTTAATAACTATCTTTGCCCTCTTGACCTCTCTACTTATGTTGAAACACCTGTTCCCAAGCATCTGAAGGCAATCTTAGCGCCTTTTGGTTTAGACTACTGCTATGATCAACACATCACGACTCACTCTCATCCTACACCCACTCATTTCAGACATACAGTAGTTCAGTTTGCCAAGTGTCATAGAAGGTGCTAGTGCCATAACAGTGCCACCTACTGTACAGCTGGTAATATGTGGACATAGTATTAATCACTGTCATCATTTTTTTCAATACCAGACGTAGCATTACACGTGAATTCTTTCGCTACGTTCACAAAACAAACAGTGTGACTTAAAAAACAATCAGTTCCCTTACGAAAATGAACCATGGTTTTATTATAATAAAAGCGCAGGAGCCATGTTTTTGACATATTGCTTGCCATATGTATAACCACAGTTTTATACCATGGTTAAAATATTTTGTTAAAACCATGGGTAATTTTTGGTTAGCATAGTTTAACTATAACCATGTTTTTATCTGTAGTAAAAACATGGTTAATTTTCTTAAGGGTTTACATAGCCTACAGTATTAGTGTCGCTGCTATATGAATGAGTTGCTAATCAGTGTCAGTCCCTTTTTTGTTCTTTCTGACCCAAAATCATATGTAACCATAGCGAGAGTACCAAAAGTCGATAGGCTATCAAAAATGGCGACGTCCAAAAAGTCTGAAAAGTTAAGACGCGAGTCCAGTCAGGTCGCGAGTTTATCTGTCTTATTTTAAATAACCGACATCGGCTTTTTTACCTGAGTGGAGATTGGAGGACGAGCCAGATTCTGGATCCAAACCTTCAAATAGAGTATTACATAATGTGACAGACAAATTACGGTTCCTTTCAAATAAGTGTTTGCCGCGGTTTAGAGTTCCGAAAATGTATGTCCGTGTGAGTGTATTAAACGCTCAAATATATGTATGACAAAGCTATGTAAACAGTTTTCTGCAACATAAAGATGTATCATGTAATGACGCCGTAACATCCTAAATCTAGCGAACAACGTAGTCCGATAATTAAGTTGTAGCGTAGTGATTCACGAAGAAGAACCGAGTCATTCGTTCTGTAATGGACAAAAACTAAACTTTTTTTGTGAACCAAAAGCATACAGGGCAAAGCTGACATATTCCCGAACGAACTGTTTATTAACGTGTATCTGTAATAAGATTTTTTTAAATTAATTATGCCACGCGTTGTTTTGTTTTAGCGTTGGGGGGTAACACATTACAAGTAACGCGAGTTACGTAATCAGATTACTTTTTTTAAGCAGGCCTGCTAGTGAAGAACCACCTTACTTTTAAATTTACAACAAAATTTAGTTTGAGAGCTTTCTTGTCCCCATATTGAAAGAAAACATGAGTAAGGTGCAAAAGTGTGTAAACATGTTTGGTTATTGTAGTTTTAGACTAAATGTGAACATGCATTTTACTTATCTCACTTGCTCAAAAACAAATTCAGAATAATTTTTTGTTAGCAAGCCCAGGCCAGGTGAGAAATGAAATGAAATAATATTTATATTTAAACATTTATTCCTTGAAAATACCAAAAGAGTCCTTAATCGTTTAGAAACTATTTAGCAGTCACCTTCAGTGTGACTTAAAAAAGCAATCATTCCCTAAAATATTATCTACTGTAACAAATTAAATCAAATTGTGTATCAGAGTACCATAATGGAAATGATTTTGTATAGCTCCCGCTATATCTTTGTTATTTGACAAGCTGTTTGTTCCCAACAGAGTCATTATTACCCTCTACAAATAGATGCTCACTTAATTGTTTACTTTGTCAATTCGATGGCAAACTGTGCATGATGTTTGTGTCCTCTTCATTGGCACAGGCCTGAGTAGACATCAGTGTAGGATGCTTCCCATCGCCCTGAGGCTCCCAGGCTTCCTGCCAGCGTGCTCTCCTTTTAGTCTGTGTTGCGTCAAAGCACGTCCTTTGCAGCAAGATCTACACCCCACGGCGTAGCCGGCTAAGAGGGATTAACTTACCCATCAATGAACAGCTGGAGGGACTTTAAATGGCCATTAAGAAGGAGGCAAGGTGTGTCAGTGTGATGGGGTGAATGAATTAGTCACCTACTTCCTCTTTAGTAGCTTTTTCAATCAGCGACACACATGAGAAGGGAATTAACTGATGTGTGTTTGTGTGACTGAGAAAACTAGGGAGCTTTGATGCTAAAATCTTCAAATGTGGGGTTTGAATCCACTTTGTTATTCATGGATTATTACTGCAATGTTTATGACAAAATTTGGGCTTTTAATGACATTAGGTACATGCGTCTGTTCCCAGTTGGGCTTTTATTCTGCATCACAGATGTGAATCAAAGCTTTTATCTCATTATGCAACAAAATGAATCATGTGTTTATTCAGTTCTGTTAAAATCCCTTAAATCAAATCAGCAAACATCATTAGTATCAGCATTATCCAATATAATCATATTAGCAAAACATCTTTATAAGTTATTTATTTATTCTTGAACAGAACTAAGAGCATCTACGCCAAAGACTGTATAATAATGAATAACTAGGTCCTGATTAGATTAATGTAACCAATCACATGCATGTTTTCTTTAAAGCCAATCAAGAAAAAAAAAAAAGTATGTTTTCAGGTTACTTCTTTATTAGATAATGTATTACTGACGAAATCCAAAGGAGCATATATGATCACATGGCAAATACAACTGGCAAATGTGTAATTCATAATTCTTGGTCTAGACAGAAATGAAATATTCAATCTTGCTTCATGCAATCACCAGTAGAGGGCAGCATTGGTAAATAATGAGGTTTAAATGACTAGCTGCAATACCAGTAAGACTGTCAAGCAAATTATAGTGAATTTTAGCGATGACTAAACATATTAGGAAACATTAGTTTGACTGTAAATATTACAAATGCCACTGAATACTTTTAAATTATTGAATTATTATTGTTAGATGTACTTGAGCAATTTCTTAATAAATAGTTTATATTCAATTATTATTATTTCATTTTTATATAAATAATAATTTATTATTGTTATTATTATTGCTGTTTTAATATGCAAATAACATACATGTGTATTATATTATTATTATATTATTATTGGATGCACTTAAGCAAATTCTTTTTATATTTTATTATTATTATTATTATTATTATATAAATAATAATTTACTGTTGTTATTATTATAACGATTTTAATATGCAAACAACATATTAGTGTATTGTTGTTATTATTATTATTATTATTATTATTATTAGATGTACTTGAACAATTTCTTACTGACATATTTTGTTTATTTATATTTTATTTTTATATAAATAATAGTTTATTATTGTTATTGCTATTTTTTAATATACAAACAACATGTGTATTATTATTATTATTATTATTATTATTAGATGTACCTGAACAATTTCTTATTGAATTATTTTATGTTTAATTATTATTTTATTTTTATATAATCATTTATTATTGTTATTGCTATTTTAATATACAAACAACATACTTGCGTATTATTATTATTATTATTATTATTATTATTATTATTATTATTATTATCATTATTATTATTATTAGATGTACTT
>JAHKKF010492653.1:0-15638 GCA_019740295.1 Labeo calbasu
GTTTTTCAAATATTTCTTCTTTAAAAACACTAAAAGAATAATAAAAAAAGAACAGAATCAATAACCAAATCATTAAATTCCTTAAGATTCCCATTCCTAGAGCAGATTCTCAAGGGATGGAGTGTAACTGATATGACCTGAGAGAACAGAGAAAGACCTATTGATGGGAAATTCAAAGGGAAGAAGGGGTGAAGGAGAAAGCTGTTCCTATTAGCCTGTTTTATGTTTGTCTATTCCTCTCTGGCTGTCCTTTCCTTCTCTCACGCTCTATTTATCTCCATTGATTTCTGAACTGTTGATGTTTCTCCTCAAACAAACAGGAGCACATCAAGCATAATCACACAGTAACTATTAGTACACAAATATTTACACTGTCTAGTGAATTGGTCCCTTTACTCTGAATATCACTTCATGATTTTCACTTACTCTCAACCTCTCATTTCCCTCGGTCATCACACAGTCATATTTCATATCTAGCATCAAAACACAGGAATTGATGAAGATAGATTACGTTGTTGTCACCAAAACCATCTTCAGTGTCATTCTTGGTTTGTTTGGAGCCCAGTGCCTGAAGGCACATGGTTGATGCAAACACAGACAGTTGTTGTTGTTTTCATTTCACCATTGAGGCAAGATGAATATACAGTAATCAAACAGATCATGTCAAGGTCTGTCAAAGCACAAGTATATTATAGTTGAGGGCTCTCAGTAATTAGATGGCAAATACAGATGCTTTTTGGTGAAAATGCATGTGAGGGAACAGTGCGGGCAGCAAGAGAGTGAAATAACGGAGCAACACTAATTCAACTTTCAGTTGAAAAAAAACAAGACTGACACAGAAGAGAAGAAATTGTTGAATAAAGTTGTTGTTTTTATTTTCTTAGCGCACAAAAAGTATTCTCATAGCTTCATAACATACGGTTGAACCACTGATGTCACATGGATTATTTTAACAATGTCCTTACTACCTTTCTGGGTCTTGAACGTGGTAGTTGCGTTGCTGTCTGCACAGGGTCAGAAAGCTCTCGGATTTCAAAAATACCTTAATTTGTGTTCCGAAGATGAACAAAGGTCTTACGGGTTTGGAACAACAGGTGTGTGAGTTATTAATGACAGAATTTTCATTTTTGGGTGAACTATCCCTTTAAGCTTAAACAGCATACATCTTCCTAATCACTAGGAACCACCAGATAATAAAGCGCCTTTTAAAGCGTTCAATGCCTAATTAGTTTTAAAGGACGGTCACTTTTTATCGACATAACGCAGTCATGTTATAGCATTGAAAGCCTGTTGATGCAGTTAAAGTCTGTTTAACATGTGATCAAACTGCCATACAGGTGTTTAAGCACGTAATGGAACAGGTGTGTGAGAACGTTATTTGAGTAGATGAAAAACAATTAGAGGCCATACATTGTATGCCAAACAGCCCTGCTAGAGACTACACGTACGCATTGAGCTGAGGGACATCCCAGAGCATTGTCCTCACTCCCTTTCCTCATATTTATAATGTCTTTCCTCACACACACACACATAAACGCATTTGCTACCCACCTGCAGAGTCTCAGTCTCCTTGATAGGTCAATGTTCTAATCACATCCATCAACTTCTCTAGCTCCTTCTGCCTCTTGTTTGTTTTCTCCATTGAAATGACTAGCCCTCCAGCAGTCTGTCAGTCAAAACAAGTTACCCTTCTATTTTTCCTCACCCTGTCTTTCTGTCCCGCTGTGTCTCTCACTTTGCCACTCTTAGTGTCTTCAATAACTCACTTGTTTCTGACAGAAATTGGATCAATAATCATTTCAGCATGATTTAAACATTTCTCATCAACTATTAAGACCATTTTGTCTGAACTATGATATCAATATTAATTTTACAGCTCTATACACTTAATCTATGTCAATAACAGCTTCTTTTATTAACGAGAAGTTTACATTTTGATTGATTTACTTTAACTGAGAACTCTTGAGAAATTCTGTGACTTAATGAGATAGTTTACCCAAAAAAGAAAATTCTGGCATTAATTACTCACCCTCATGTCGTTCCAAACCCGTAAGACCTTCGTTCATCTTCAGAAACACAAATTAAGATATTTTTGATGAAATCCAAAAGATTTCTGACCCTTCATAGACAGCAATACATCTGTCACGTTCAAGGCCCAGAAGGGCATTGTTAAAATAGTCCATGTGACATCAGTGGTTCAACCGTAATGTTATGAAGCTACGAGAATATTTTTGTGTGCAAAGAAAACAAGGATAATGAAGAACAATTTCTTCTATGAAAGACTCAGGTGCTGCTGATGCAGGAGCCGGCGTTCCGATGGCATTCTGGCTCGGATTTCATCACAAATATCTTAATTTGTGTTCTGAAGATGAACAAAGGTTTTATGGGTTTGGAACGACATAAGGGTGAGTAATTAATGACAGAATTTTCATTTTTGGGTGAACTCTCTCTTTAAAAACTAGGGCCACATGAAACCATTTTATTATTTTCAAAAATTCTGTTTTATTTTTTCCTAAAATCTTGCTTTCAGTTTTGCTTTAATGGTTTATTGAAATTTTAAATCAACAATAAAGGATGTGTAAGCTACTAAATTCACAGAGCTTTAATTTTATTCCCTGACACTTCTGTTTTAATTTGATACATTCTGTAATTTAGGATTTAATACAAATTTATCATCAAAAACTAATAAAATGAAAATAAAACAATTCCTTCGGTTTTATCATCACAGATACAAGTCCATAGCACAATTTGAATATGATTAATTTTACTTAAACTTTTTGTTTATTAATCCAAAATTCGCCAAAAATTTGTCTGAATTCTGTGATTCTGTCACAGGGCCCTATTTAAAAACAGAGCAGGCCTAATAGAAAAAGAGTTAGAAAAAGAGACAAGGTAGTACAATTTTACTGTCTTTGTAGACAGGAAAAGTGGCAATTAAAGTGTCCAGCTGAGATGCTCTTTGACGGGAAGAGTATTTTGGTGTCAGTGCTGGATCCATCTACTTTTCGTCTGCTCCACAGTCATGCATTACTGTAGAGAAAAGCTTAACAGTCATATCAGACACATACTGTACACAACTACAGTATTCATATGCACACAAACAAAACTATATGACACATACTGCAGCATATATCTTAAACATTATTAACTGTGTTTGCATACAGCATGAAGTTTGGCATAGAATATGCAGTACACAGTAGCTTGTTTCTTTTTAATACGATTAACAATAATTCATAATAAAACAAAATAATTGGTTACATAACAACTGAGGGACTTATATGCAACTATTACATAAGGTTCAAACACACACTGATGCTCCAGAAGGAAAAAAAAAAGCATTACGAGCCAGGGGGTGAAAACTTTTGAACATAATTGAGATGTGTACATTTTTCTTATTTTGCCTAAATATCATATTTTTTTTCATTTAGTACCGCCCTTCAGAGGCTACAGAAGATATTCACATGTTTCCCAGAAGACAAAACAAAAAAATAGACAAAAATATTTACCGTTCTTCAAATTCAAAAAGTTTTCACCCCCTGGCTCGTAATGCATCATTTTTCTTTATGGAGCATCAGTGAGCATTTGAACCTTCTGTAATAGTTGCATATGAGTCCCTCAGTTGTCCTCAGTGTGAAAAGATAGATCTCAAAATCATACAGTCATTGTTGGAAAGAGTTCAAATACACAAAATGCTGAAAAACCAAAGAATTCGTGGGACCTGAAGGATTTTCTGAAGAACAGCAGGCAGTTTAACTTGGGGTTGTAAACTTCTGAATGGGTCATTTTTATAAACTCAACAATTATTTTCTCTTGTAGACTGTATGTAAACATCTTTTATGTGAAATATCTTATTCAGATCAGTACTAAATAAACAACAGCATGCATTCTGTATGATCCCTCTTATTTTGGTAAAATAATTAACATTTTGAAAGGGTGATGTAAACTTTTTTTTTAAACTGTAAAAACAGTTGGATTCTTTCAACAGAACATTTTAAAGAACTATTTATTTAAAACAGAAATATTTTGTAACCATGTAAAAGTCACTTTTGACCAACTTCATGAATACTTGCTCAATAAAAGTAGTAATTCCTTACAAAATATTCATACTGACCCAAAATTTTCACTTTTAGGAGTACGCTAGCACACAGAGAGTTTTAAAGCTAAGATACAGACTGAAAGCCACAAAACTTCAATTCTGATTTCATGGCGCTTTCAACAAATAGAGCCCTGGAGGTGAGAAGTGTTTTACGATCACGGTCATTTCTGTTTACTACTGTTATTATGTGGATGAAAGTAAACAAAGCATGCTGCACAACTTGTCAACAAACCTCTTCTCAACTGACACAGTTTACAATAGCAAGGACTGTTACGTATCAAATAGCAGGAACAAAAACCCTTTTATACACTTGCTTAATGAAAAGGGTGTAAACCCTAAATTACTGTGTTTCAGCAACTGCAAAAAATATGAAAAAATCTGTGGGAAAAAAAGAATAACAATGTGCCAGAGATGATTATAAACTTGTTGTGATTGATGCACTCGACGGGGGTTTACAAGACAGCAAGAATACAATACTTGAGACGACATGCTGATAAACTACATCCGATCTCAGTGTGAAACCCGTGTGCGTTTGTTCTCGGGTGTGTGTGCGAGTTCTGCGCTGCTTCATCTGGTTCAGTGCCCAGTCATATCCTATCATCACAGTGTGTGCTCAACCAATGAACACACTGCCTTTTGCTTTATTAATACAAATGTATGTACGTAAGTCTGGTTGCCTTTGGAGGACCGAGGGGGGAGCCTTGACAAAGCAGCGAGCCCCGAGACAAAAGATGTGGGCAAATCTGCCCTGCTGACATGGAAGAATTCATTTCAATTACAAATGTCCTCCACAGCTCGGCAAAGACGAAACGCAACAGCCTTCCACCAAATGGAGTGTTGGAAAGGAAGGAGGGTGCAGTACATAGAGCGAATGAAGACATAAAAACAGCAACCTGCTGCTTTGATTTGCTTGGAGCTTGTGCTAATGATGCGGTGACATTATTTCCTTCGTGACAGAGGATATTCCATCACGACGGTTCGCTCACAGAACATGATGCAATGAAAATCCAACCTTTGTTCCTCCAAGACACACTTCTACTTCTTTTTTCTTTAACAATCTACTTAGGAATGCACGATTCTGAAAAAAAAAAATCTTACTTTATATTAAAATGCCTCAGTGATTTTGATTGAAAAAAAACTCCTTTATACACTAAACTAAACTCACTCTCATGGTATGAAGAAAAAATAAATATATTATTATTATTTTGGGTTCGCCCTTGATGTAGATATGATTTTTCTTTCTCTGCACCACTAGTATGCAAATCAAACAACATTAAGACATTCAGTCTGATATGGTCAGTGTCTGGGGGATCTGGTGTCAAAATTTCTTACGATTTAATTTTCTTCATGCTACTTGCATGCAGCCTCTCTCTCTCCCTCCTCCTTTGTTGCTTATTCCTTTGTCTGAGTGTGTTTGTCTCAGCCATGCTTTTCTGCAGCGATGGCAATATTGTGGGAGCCCCACCATCACTCATTGCCGGCCATTGTGTGTGTGTTTGTGTGTGTTGGTGTTTGTTTTGGAGGAGAGCTGCTCCCTCCTGTGAATTTGTGATTGTGGATGATTTTCATTTATGATATTCACCAGACACACCCATATATGCTATTAATTAAATAATAATTTCATGGATTAATCTGATTGACTATCCATTAATCAATCTCAGAGCAAATGCCTCCACACAATACAGGAAAACATAGTTTTCTATCATCAATTTTAGCATGAGCTTTATCTTGCGCTTCACATCACATCCGTGACACTGATATGCACCCATGTGTACCATAAATATGATGTGCCCCTAAAAGCATGAAGCGGGCTCGGTGTAATCAGGTGTGGCACCATTGGAATGTGATCAAGAGCATGCACCAAAAATACCTTAAAGGTGGTTACAATACAACATAACAACAAGCACTATAATCATCTACCTGACAGAGTCTGATGCATCACGTCTGTGTTCACCAGGAAAACATGTAGATGACCTTAAGTATCACTGTGATTGTATGTAAGTGTAGCGGCATGTTACGCACCTTACTCACAATGCAAGCTACAGCGCATTGATTTTGTAGGTTTATGGTTCTGATTCTGAATCTCCACAGGTCAAACAAAAAAACTAACATGTAAAATGTACTATTAATAATAACAACTACTAATACTACAGTTGTTGAAATTGTGTTTTGCTTTAAGTTTAATACTTTTGAAACCCCACACAACATGCAAAATTCATTATACGTAAATTGTGCACTTAATATAATTCATTCCCTCATTTTCAGTAAATCGTGCACACAAAATAATTCATTCTGCTTCCATTGTCACAAACCAACAGTTAAAATAGTTCCACGCAACACTGCAAGGCTTTTGAGAATGTGTATAACTCATTCCCAAACCAAAATATTTGTCCACAGCATAACATAATAGCAGCAACAGGTTTATGAGAATGCAGACAGCAAGTAGAACAAAATATTTCGTGCACACAATTTACTTAAAACGATGGAACGGATTACATCAAACGCAAAATTTACTTAAAACAAGGGGACCAATTATATCAAGCACACAATTTACTTAAAACGAAGGAACGAATTATATTGAGCGCACAATTTATGTTAAAAAAAGGGGAACGTATTAGATAAAATGAGGGAACGAATTATATTGAGCATCCAATTTACTTCCAACGATGGAACGAATTATATCAAGTGCACAATTTACTTAAAATGAGGGAACAAATTATATTGAATGTACAACGTACTTAAAACATGAGAACGAATTTTATCGTGTGCACAATTTACTTAAAACTAGGGAACGTATTATATAGAGTGCACATTTTATTTGTAAAACGGGTGAACAAATTATATTAAACGGCGCAAATTATATAAAACGAGGAAATTAATTATATCAAGCATGCATCTATTTAAAACAAGGTAACAAATTATATGGAGCGCGCAATTTGCTTTAAATGAGAGAACAAATTCTATCATGCAAAATTTACTTAAAACAAGGGGACGAATTATATCGAGCGCATAATTTACGTATAACGAGGAAACAAATTATATAGAGCACACAATTTACATAAAATAAGGGAATGAATTATATTAAGCACACAACTTATGTAAAACGAGGTAACAAATTATATCTAACAACTGAATTAAAACAATGGAATGAATTATATCAAGTGCACAATTTGGGAATGAGGGAACTAATTATATCAACCACACAATTTACCTAAAATGGGCACAAATTATTATTTTGTCCACACAATTTACTTAAAATGAGGAAATGAATTATATCGAGTGCACGATTTACTTAAAACGAGGGAATGAATTAGTAAATTGTGTGCATGATTCACTTTTTTTCCTGCATGTCATACGCAGGGCTCCATAAGTACTGCATATTTTGAAAGAATGATGTCCAAAACATCATAAGTAAAATGTTGGTGTTCACAAACAACAAACAAAACCAACTTTAATAAAAATAATAAAAAGAATACATATTGTTTTACTTATTTTAATTTTGAAGCTTAATGCAGCAATAACGTTCATTAAAAAAGTACAAAATCAGCTTTAATTATATTTTTATTATCATCATTATTAATTAAATACTAAGATGTTTTTAATATTAAATTTTATATTGTTCACCGCAGCATCATTTGCCACGATGTTCATTACATCACAGAAAATAAAATAACAATACACAACAAGCCCACTTAGTCCAAGTGCATGCAGTACTTAGATTACTGCACAAGCATTTTGCAATGTTAATATTTACGTTCCACAATCGATTATGGAAATTCCTGAAAAAAGGACATCCCTAATATACATAGTCCACTGTCATCTCATTCATAAAACTCCATAATCAAGCACAGCCTAGGTCAATGTTATTCCGTTCTTTGTTCCAAACAATACAGAGAGTGGGACTCAAATCTGACAAGTGCAAGTAAAAAAAAAAAAAGTGCAGCCATTATACCTAACAATCATCTCCTCACTAGCGCTCCAGACTGACATTTAGTGTCTCACATTAGAGCTGTAATTAGCAGCATATGGCTCCAGCATCATAGCAAAGGGGGTTAATGGACTGGGCTTTAACGAAGCGCACCGGCGTACGTACAGTAAGTGCTCCAATCAAACACTCCTCAAATTCTGCCTCTATCTTCACTCGTTAGTATTCACAGCGCATAAGATGCACATGATCAGCACCTTTACCAGCAGATTGAGAGTTTACATGTATGGATTTTCACACATTTTCTGTAGAGCTCTTCTCAGATCTTTCGAATGTCACGATAATCATGTCTCTTTAGCTAATCTCTCTCATGCTCAGATGAAAATCATTACGGCGTGTAGGAGGGACATGCACAATGACTAAGCTCCTCTGTTGTGCTACACATCGGCTTGATTGGTTGGGAACCCAGAAAGCGAGGTTGACATGGCTTTTTGTTGACGCCTCAAAGAAACGGTGTGATGCATCAACATCTGAAGGCGAAAAATAACAGGCACGTCTCACATTGACAGGTCTTTAAAAGCACTGTACAAACAACGTTCAATCACAACGCAACATTTTACCACTGAACTAATGACTTTATAAAAAGGACTTCATCAGCCTACATTGAGCATCTTTAAAACAAGATTTTGATAAACGGTGCCTGCACATAACACATCTGCAGACACAGTGCTAGATTGTTGTGGGTTGTAGCCAGAGCATTATTATGCGGTTGCTAAGATGCTTTGTGTGGCTATTAGCATGTTGCTATGTGGTTGCTAAGATATTCTTGGTTTCTAGGTGGTTGATTTGGCCTAAATCCAAAAAAGCCACCCCCTTTTCTACTATGATGTTCTGGCGCAAGATGGACTGGGTCCCACTTCAAAAGCTATGAAATATTTTAGCATGTTTTATCCAGAGGAATTGCGTATAGCAGCCGCCACACCTTCAATTTCAGATAAAAGTGAATTAACTTCAAATTTTACAGATTTAATTAAGCAAATCACAAAAATAACTACACTGAAATAAAATTGATATAGAAAGAATTTTCACTCAGAAATTGTAAAACTCACAAAACTGTAAATTTCACAAACAACTACAATGGCAAGAGAAAGGGCAAGTAGTAGAAACACTGAAGTAGAGTTACAACTTATCTATCAAATCGATTAATCATGACTAATCGCGATTAATCGCATCCAAAATAAAAGTTTGTGTTTACACAATATGTGACCCTGGACCACAAAACCAGTCATAAGGGTCAATTTTTCGAAAATGAGATTTATACATCATCTGAAAGCTGAGTAAATAAGCTTTCCATTGTTGTATGGTTTGTTAGGATAGAACAATATTTGTCCGAGATACAACTATTTCAATATATGGAATCTGAAAGAAAAAAAAAAAAAATGAGAAAAATCACCTTTAAACTTGTCCAAGTTCTTAATAATGCAAATTACTAATCAAAAATTAAACGCTGATATATTTACAGTAGGAATTTTTTAAATATCGATATTGGAACATGATCTTTACCTAATTTCCTTTGATTTTTGGCATAAAAGAAAAATCTATATTTTTGACCCATTTAATGTATTTTTGGCTATTGCTACAAATATACCCCAGCGATTTAAGAATGGTTTTGTGGTCCAGGGTATATGTGTGTGTACTGTGTATATTCATATGTATATATAAATAGCTAGATAGATGCATACATACATACATACATACATGTATAAGCTGCAAAACATTTAGTCTCGATTAACTGATTGAAATAAAAGTTTGTTTACACAATATACGTGTGTGTACTGTGTATATTTATTATGTATATGTATATATTTAAAAAATATTTACATGTATTGTATGTAAACACTTGAATATAATTTATATTTTATATAAATATATTTTACATATAACTCTAACATATTTTCCCTTAATATATACATGTATGTGTATTTATATATGTATACATTATATACACAGTACCAGTGTTGGGGAAAGTTACTTTTAAAACTATTGCATTACAATATTGACAGTACAGTAGACTTCAGAAGAAAAAATGTCAACTCTTCAGCAACAAAAAACAAGGAAAACAAATGTTAGATTATCTTGAGTAATTTTTGCTTATTAATATGGTTAAACTGGATCATCGAAGGTCGGCAGCAAAGACATCGGTTAATAAAATGGTATCAAATGCATAAAGGTTATTTGTATTATTTAACATATTTAATTATTGCAGGTTTGCGTCACATTGAATTTCACTGTTTTTATTAATTTTGAGGAATACTGAATCAGTTTTTTGTGAGTGAGATGAATTAATGCATGTTCACATTTATTCTAGAACTAACATCTTACTCCCGATTTCTCTTTAACATGGGGAAAGGAGAGCTTTTAATTAATAAATGGGGAGAAAAGCAACTGGTGTTACTTATTTGAAAAAAGTAAAAAGTAATGCGTTATTTTACTAGTTACTTGGAAAAAGTAATATTACGTAACTTGCATTACTTGTAATACGTTACCCCCAACACTGCACAGTACACACATATATAGTACGTAAACAAACTTATTTTGAATTGATTAATTACAACTAATCATTTTGCAGATCTAATGTATATATATAAGAAATATTTAAGATATATTCTTATTTAGATATTATATATAAATATAAATAAATATGACACATATTTCTTAAATATATACACGTATGTGTGTATTTATATATACATACACAGTACACACAAATATATTATGTAAACACAAACTTTTATTTTTACACAAACTTTTATTTTTATTTTTATTCAGGTTTAATCGATTTGACAACCCTAAAAATATTTTAGATATTAAAAATATGTTCAGATCATATTTTTAGATACAGTTTATTAACCCACCAGGAATTATGTTTTTTTAAATACTATTAAAATTCTACTAAATACTATTAATCTCATATTGTACTACAATAATTTAGTAAAATATTGATAAGCTTTAACACCAGAATATGTAAATCTAATGTTAAACTATTCAAGAGGTCTTTAATCTTTATCAATTATTAAAGAAGAAACCAGCGCTCTGAGGGAAAACAGCAATAGTCAGGAATTAGGAGCTGGTGAACCTCACGTTTCAATTTAACACTCTATTATTTTCAGCAGAGTAATCCCATCAGCCCCTGTTTGATGTGTCGTGAATAATCAACAGCTCTGATCTATTACATACATGTTAAGAGGACTGGATATATCAGCATACGTGAGGTCTGGAGTGTTTCCTGTTGTCGCAAGTCTCACACAGAGCACATTATCGCTTTCCATTGAGCCTGTGAGCAAATTCATTCCAGTCTACAAAGCAAAGACTTAGAAAGTCCATGGGAAATATACATGTTTGTTTTTGAAAAGTCCAGCCCCTTTTTTTTCTGTCCGCGGGGATAACCGAGAGTTACCTTCAATTGTGAAAGCGATTTCAATCCGCCGAGTTATACAAGCGCACCCACCGAATCCAAGTCCGCTCACTTCCTCTCGTTGAATGTTTTCCAGTCACCTAAGCGTATCCAGGGCTACCCCCCCATTAGAATATAAATGAATCCCTGCCCGACCGCCGCGGTTGTCACAATGTCACCCACCTCCCTATACCCACTGACTTCTCCTTCATTTGGTTTCACGGCGACTGACATGGGGGTAAACATGGTGCTGGTCTGCAGCGCTGTGAGAGAACTCCTGATGGGCCCAAGTTCTAAAGGCCCATGTGTGCGGTTTTCTGAGGGAACAGAGGGAGACGTGTTCTGCCCTGTTTTATTCTGTAGGGAGCTATGAAAGCGTGAGCTGCGGGAAACCCTTTTGACATGACGGGAGCAGGGAGCAGGACGCAGCCCAGCGGTGGGGTGAGGGTGGAGGCTGGGGTTTGACAGGAACAAAAGACATCTCTTCATAGACTTCGGAATGGTGCGGGGAGTTTTCACGGCTCAACACCAGTGAATGAGGGCAAAATAAGTTTGCTTAGTGAGCTCACACTTTCTCAGAGCTAAAAACACAATAACTTCAAAGCAATCCAAAGGGCACTGACATTGCGAATGCACACACGTATAACGTAAAAACCTTATTAATGCGCGTCCACAAATCCACGGGCTTTTGATCTTCTGGCGGCGAGTATGAGAGTGTTTTGATGTTGTGGACCAGCATGAGTCCTGCCCAATTGGACTGAGGATCTATCAAAGGTGTCCAGCAATGGGAGGGAACCTCTCTGATCAATGGCTGCCCCTGGCTGGTGAGCCATCTTTAATATTTCAACTGTCTAGGCCTCACAACTCAGTTGAGACGGCTTAACAGAGGCCAGACGTTGCCGCAATCCAATAACCCGCTGTATGCATGCAAGCCTATCGCAGTTAAGGCTAACACACTACCTGCAGGCTACAGATAGAAATTGTTTGATTAGATCAAATACCTAAACAGTTATATTTTTAAGCTTTTATCTAAAACAAAGTTTTCAATTTCTCACCTACACATGTTGACGCAATCAATACAGGTACACGACCATTCAAAAGTCATGTTATTACGGATTTTTAATAAGAAATTCATACTTTTATTCAGCAATCAAAAGTGACATTAAAGGCACTTATGTTACAGAAGATTTCAAATGCTGTTCTTTTGAACTTACTATTAAAGAATCCTGGAAAAAAAGTATTATGGTTTCCAAAATACATTAAGAAGCACAACTGTTTTCAACATCGCAGATAAGAAATGTTTCCTGAGCACCATATCAGCCTATTAGAATGATTCTGATGTATCAGGTGAAACTGAACTGAAGTATTGAGTGCTGAAAAAAATCAGCTTTGTCATCACAGGACAATATTTTAAAATAGATAATTTTAAATTGTAATAATAGTTTAGAATATTTCCATTTTTGAAAGTGCAAAAAATCTGTTCCAAAAAATAAGAAATAAAAATAAAATAATAAAATAAATAAAATAATTCTTATCTTATCAACCCAAAATTTTTGAACAGTAGTGTGTGTTTGTTTTATACTTGCATATAAAAGTCAAAAAATTTATGTCAACATTTTCATGATCAATTCTGTCGATATCAATAAACTGATGATAAATTATGGGTCATAGACATAATAAATTAGAGACTGACAGTCTAACAGATTATTGGCAGTTATTAAGCAATTTTCTGGTTATTGGTATCAGTCATTTTCAAAACTAATAAAATAATTTAAAAGCATTTAAAGAAATTTTTTGTCAGTGCCTTTGTTACACTAAATTTTATACTTTTATATTATACTTTTATTATCGGTTCAAAATATCGGTTATTGGTCTACTTGATCTACAATAATCGGCATCAGCCGTAAACAACACATATCGGTCGACCCCTATAATAAATCAAATGTACAATCATGTTCTATTATCAAGGCTATAAACTGTTTAATTAAAACATGACTGAGAAAACAGCAGCTGAAAAAAAGTTCTTGCTTTGGTTATTTATTTGAATCAAATAAAACAGTTTCAGGCAAAACATAACTCTCAATATTTAGTTGTACTCAATATTTGGCCATTAATTTAAGTTTTATGCAAGGAATATTTAATATCCTTCATGAACACTCAGGGCAGGGCGATATGGCCAAAAAATGTATCACAATTTTTTCATATCAGTCGATATTGATAATTATCACAATAAGTGTTACATTTTAATTTCCTTTAAGTTTAAAGGCAGATTTTGTAAAACCAGAGGGTTAATTGTGGTTTTAAACTATTCTTTATGGTCAGAACATGACAAACACTTCACGTTTTTTTTTAATTCTTCACACTTTTCTAGTCATTTTTCCTTAACAAAATAAATATCTTAATAGAAAAAAAAAATATTAGTTCTGCATGTTCTAATGAGTAATACGGTTTCAAATCAAGAACACAGGTTTGTTTTGCCTGATAACATTAATAATAATATAACATTTTTTGTCTCGAGTTAGGATGCAGATGTAGATTTATGTTTATTGTAAAGACCAGTAATATCTGTAAAAATTGTAGCAACCTTTTTATATGGTAAATTTAAATTCTGATTGTTTGAGGGTTTTTAATTTAATTAACCATTGGTCTTCCATAGTAGCATACATTTAGATCATGATAATCACAGTTAAAATCACAAATACAGCACCTCAATACCATAGTAAATTTAATGTTTTCTATGTATTTGTATGAAAAACAGTAGTCTAAATACATTTAGTATCAATGGATAAACGCTATAGCTTATTCACAAAAAATACAGTACTTATATTCCATTACTCCTTCAATACATTTAATACATGTCTACATTAATAACATAATAAAATCTGACACGAATACCCACATTTCTGACACAATGACGCAGTTAGTGCTACTACAGTAAATCCATGGTAAATGATGATGATTTGTAGATTAAAAAGCCTTCTGACTGTATCGTTGGGCACAGTGTCTCTCCTGTTTGATCTGGCTATAAAATCATGTTATTTGTGTTCTTTGCTGAATTCAAGCGCTGTTTAGTGGTTGCGTGACCAAGACTAGTAAGTTTGTGCCACGTCGCCGTTTGAACTTTAATCGCCGATGAACTTTAATCCGAGCAGATAAACGGTTCGTGAGGCGTGCTTTAAATGACTAGAGCTCATTTAAAACATTATATCAAGCACATAACATTTATCAAGCTCTTGTTATTGTTTATCGAGGAAATATTGATTATCGCCCAGCCCTACGAGCACAGTGAGCTTCTAAATGTAACTAATCACGGTTTCTATGCTAATCTACGCCCAGTCAACACATGCAGCACCGTCAACATTCCGCATAACAGTTCTCATTGTCCCATGTCGAATTCTTAAAGCATATATTGGCATCATTAGTATTCCTTTGAGCTAATGTCTTTTCCCCTCTGTGGGCCCTGCAGAGCAAGGTTAGTACAGAAGCGGCGAGGCATTCAGAAGAGCAAAAACAAAACCTGCCACTTGTGATATGAATGCACCACTGCTTTACAAAATCAGTGCTTAGTATAGCATTTTGTCTTTAAACCATTAAGATCTTTAGAGGTACGCTTTGAAAGCTAATTCCTTTATATTTGATCATAGTGAATTGAATGTTCTACGCAAAAAGATGTGCCTAAATCTCCTTAAACCTCATTTTTGGAGGTAAATACTCGGAGCGGTTAGTGCTGTCCCACTGAGCGATAACAACAGGTACCACAAAGGGAAATTAAGAGGAACAGAGAAGCTCCACGGAAGAAAGGAGAAAATTAAAGGGAAGAGGAGAGAAAATTAGACAGAAGAGACGAGCAGACCCCTCTTGAACAATGCTGTCAGTCTGGGCCTCGGTCCCAGCCTCTACATGAGAACACAGTGTGTCTGTGCTTGGCTCCAACACTCTGTGAATAAGAGCAAGGATTGTGGAGCAGATTTTCTTTTCCTTAACTGATGGATAACGTGGCCCATTAGAAAACACTGATTTGATAAGTGAAAACTCTTAAAATGACTGATATTATAAGAAGCATAGCAAATGCTCAAGAACACACAAAGGAATGTGAATAATAAATGTGGTCTGAAAGCGGTATCTTAAAGGGGGCATCGGATGCCCATTTTCAACAAGTTGAT
>JAHKKF010492658.1:0-10817 GCA_019740295.1 Labeo calbasu
TTTGAACCTTCTGTAATAGTTGCATATGACTCCCTCAGTTGTCCTCAGTGTGAAAAGATGGATCTCAAAATCATAGTCATTGTTGGAAAGGGTGCAAAAACACAAAAATGCTGAAAAACCAAAGAATTTATGGGACCAGAAGGATTTTTCTGAAGAACAGCAGGCAGTTTAACTGTTTAGGATAAACAGGGACTCATGAACAACTATCACTGAACAAAAAAAAAACACACACACAGCTGTGGATTATTCAGGAAACAACACGGTATTAAGAATCAAGTGTATGTAAACTTTTGAATGGGGTCATTTTTTATAAATTCAACTATTATTTTCTCTTGTGGTCTTTATGTAAATGTAAAATACCTTAATCAGGTCAGTACTAAATAAAAAATAACATGCATTTTGTATGATCCCTCTAATTTTTGTAAAACAGTTAACATTTTGCAGATTCTGCAAGGTGTATGTAAACTTGCGACCTCAGCTGTGCCAGTAGTTTGGTAATTGTTTATCAGGAGTTGTGGTAACTTGGTACTAGATTGCAGTATTTGAGTCTTATTTGGTCCTAGTTTGGCAATAATTTGACAAAGTTAAGTTTGATTATTTGGTAAGGAAGTAGTTTGTTGATGGTTTGACTTGAACTAATTGTTTAAAAATAACTTGATAGGGTTTGGATGTACCTTGGTACTGTTTTGGCAGTAGTTTGGTAATTTTTGTTATTTATTTTTTGTAATTAATACATTTTTTGTACAGTATGAGTAGTTTGGTAACTGTCAGTAGGTTTGTCGTTGAAACAGTGGTTGATTTGAAAATGGTTTGGCAATAGTTTATTTGTTGATTTACTAATTGTATGTTTTTTTTATTACATAAATATGAAATGATATAAATGTTCAAAATGTTCAAAATTGGTTTTAAAGGGATAGTTCACCCAAACCCCTAAGCGCTTTCTCACTCTGTATACACAGCAACACAACTACCACGTTAAAGGCCCAGAAAGCTAAGGACATCGATAAAATAGTGTATGTGACATCAGCGGTTCAGTTTAATGAAGCTGCGAGAATACTTTTTGTGTGCAAAGAAAACAAAAAATAACGACTTCATTCAAACATTTCTTCTCTTCCATGTCAGACAATATGACGCTGGCTCTACACGCATGGGTCGTAGTACTCTCGTGAATCCCTGTCGAAGACTGAGCTTTTGTTTTCTTTGCACACAAAAACTATTCTCGTAGTTTCATTAAATTACAGTTGAACCGCTGACTTCACGTGGATTATTTTATTGATGTCCTTACTATCTTTCTGGGTCTTGAAAGTGGTAGTCGCGTTGCTGTCTATGCAGGGTCAGAAAGCTCTCGAATTTCATCAAAAATATCTTCATATCCACAGATATAGCAGTGAAAGTATGTCTGTGTCTAAATGAAAGAGTGTCCGTATTTTTAATGCCTCTCTGACGTTTATGAGTTAGGATGAGACCGGTGGTATCAGGAAGCAGAGGTTTGTAATAGGTTATTAATTAACTGCTGAAATGAATCCGACTCTAATTTGTGTCAGTGCAAGACTAAACAAACCACTTCTTAAGAATGCTGCAGGACAAAAACAAGATTTGACATGTAATGGTGAATTCAGATAATTACCTGTTCCTTAATATAGACCATCAACACTTAAAGTTGTGGATCAAATCATAAGCAAAAGGAGCACATGCATGCTACTATACTGTATAGTGTGACTGCAGATATATGATTGAAGAGAGGTGTGTTTGCTTCTATAAAGGGAAAAACTGATGACTAGCTTGTGAATTCCTTATGAACAAATCACTTGACCTTTCATTGGTTTGCCACAGAAACATGTAGGCTGTGTATGCTCGCACATACACACACACACACACACCCTTGACACATATCTGCTGTGCAATTCTAATGAGGAAGTTCTTGTTATTATTTCCTGAACTTCTGAATGTTGTTTGCTCATAAAAGCAACCTAGACTGACACATGAAAAATCAATTATTCTGCCGGACCACTAACAATCTCGAAAACAAAGCTACAAAACATTGCATTCTCTCCCTCTCCCTTTCTTTCTCTCTCGCTCAGTTCCTCCCTCGCACTCGTGCTGGTGTTCCACTGACCCATATTCCTCTGGTAGTTCTTTAAAGCTACAGAGGCGCAGTCAGCTTCCAAACCAAAGTAGCACCGACATCAAAAAACCCCAGTGATAAAGCAAAACACAAAAGCAACTGCGCAAAGACAAAAACAAGAAAGAAAAAAGAAAAAAAAATTGTTGCTTTGTGTTGATCTTATTTTATGCCCAGTGACTCATGGCATGATGAATCTAAAACTCCCTCCATTAAGAATTCTCATCAGACTTTAATTAGACTCCATTACTTTTGGTTTTATAATAATTAGCAGAGTTTTCAAGCTACTTTTGCAAGAACATCATGGCAACTAAAACCATTAAAGTGTTAAGAATAATGCACAGCAATTACATCTATTTGGTGAGTACTGTTAAAAATGTACAGAGCCGGTAAAGCCACGCAGCTGATTGTGTTTCAGAGGTTTAGCTGCTCTTTTGCCCAGCGGCCATGTTGGACGGAGGGTCTGATGGAGGATTCAGTGTTTGCCATGGCAACTGATACTGTGTCCTGATACAGGCTTTCCAGCATCACACATTATTTCAGCTTTAGCTGATTTAAAACATGTTCCCTAAATGCATTAGTGTTGACAGTACGTGTTATCGTATAAAAGCCACTAGGAAGTTTTAGTGCAGGAAGTGTTAGATTTGATTTGTTTAACGTGTATTTATTTTTCTGAAGGGTCACTAAACTGTGTCATATAGCATTGTTATTTCAGCTCCACCAGCACCGCTGCCACAGACCCAGTTTCATCTTTTGCTGCATCAGTGGAATATGTGAGAAAGACCTCCAAAATGAGCAGAAGGTTTCACGTGTGCCTTCAAAAGGTAGCCCTGTGTGCAGCTTCTTGTAAATTTGAACATTACCACATGCATACATTACGTTTAGACATATTGCAACTTCCAACAACCACTATGCTCACTGTTGAATTGTTACGTTGATTTTTTTTTTTAATAGACATTTTGCATTGTGCTGTACACATCTGTGCTACTTGCATAAAGTAGCATATCATTTTTCTGACTAATTACTCTTTTGTGATTCTGTTTTCTTTGAACTACAGACAGAATCAAGCACTTTATCACTCTGCGTTTATCTTTCCAGTCCAAAAATACTCTTAACTTTCAATACTCTTTGTGGTCTTGTAAAGCAACCTTGCAGTTTTGGAAAGGCACTATATAAATAAATAATAAGAAGAAATAATGCTAATAAACTTTTCCTGCAATAGGATACACATCTACGTGCACCAGGTAATCAAAGTTCACTCTAAAAAATGCTGGGTTAAAAACAACCCAGCGCTGGGTGAAATATGGACAAACCCATTTTTATATTTAACTCAACTATTGACTCTTAAATATAAAGGTTCTTTATTGGCAGCGATGGTTCCATGAAGAACCTTGAACATCTATGAAACTTTCAAATCCAGAAAAGGTTCTTTGTAGTCGAAAAAGGTTCTTTAAATTTTAAAAATGTTCTTTAAAACAGTTCTTTTAAGAACTGTTCACTGCCACTCTGAAAAATGCTGGGTTAAAAACAACCCAACTTGGGTTATTTGGCAACCCAGCGCTAGGTAAATATTGGACAGAACACATGCTGGGTTATTTTGACCCACCTGGTTGGGTCAGATGTTTTTACCAAACATGCTGGGTTATTTTATTCAAGTCAACTATTGTTTACAAATTATTATGGTTTAAAATGAACTGGAACTTATAAAAACACAGAATTATTAAATGCAACAGCAATAATGAAAAGATGAACATTTATTATTAAGCAAGAACACATGGACAAAATACAAGACAAATTGAATTTATTTGGGTGTACACAGCATGGTTTACAATATTAGGCTACATGCATTTAAACTCGCTTAACAAGCATTTTAGACATGAAAAATATAACATTCAAAAGTAGAATTTTAATTTTTGTGTATTCAACCGTTTTATATAATCGTTTTTTTTCCAAAATAGCACTAATTCTATTAATGTAAGGCAAAAGGCGTTTCCATCCTGCGAAACAACTGCTGCTGACGTAGCTGACTGACATCTCGTCCTTATGTTGTGTTGCGTAAAATAATATAATTTACAGCACAGTACAGACTTTATAAATGAAATAATATGTATACAAACCTTTATTTCACTGAAGAAGAGCAAATGTGACCCTGGACCCTGAATAAATAAGCTTTTCATTGATGTGTAGTTTGTTAGGATAGGACAATATTCGGCTGAGATACAACTATTTAAAAATCAGGAATCTGAGGGTGCAAAAAATCGAAATATCGAGAAAATCACCTTTAAAGTTCTTCAAGTAATGTTCTTAACAATGTATATTACTAATCAAAAATTAAGTTTTCATACATTTACAGTAGGAATTTTACAAAATATCTTAATGGAACATGATCTTTACTTAATTTCCTAATGATTTTTGCCATAAAAGAAAAATCAATAATTTTGACCCATACATTGTATTTTTGGCTATTGCTACAAATAAACCCCAGTGACYTAAGACTGGTTTTGTGGTCCAGGGTCACAAATCGGCGGTGCTGAGAACCGCTTTCCTCTGTGTAGAGGACTCAGAAAGCCTGCACTCTGACTGTAATACAGCAGCTGGGTTGTTTCGTCAGAGACAGGCTTAACCCAGCGGTGGAAAAAAAAAAAAAAAAAAAAGCCTAAGCCAATAGCCTAACCCAGCATTTGGGTTAAAAACAACCGAGCATCTGGGTAAAAATATTAAAAATAACCCAGTAAAATGGCCCAACAGGAAAAAATAACCCAGCATTGTTTAAAGTGTAAAACGTTCTTTGGGGAACCAAGAATGGTTCTTCTGTGGCATCGCTGCAAAAACACCCTTTTGGGACCTTTATTTTTAAGAGTGTTGCTTAAAAATTACTATATTTCTCGCTTAAAATGAACCTAGAAGAGGATGCAAATTAAAACATTTATTGTTTAATGTTAGATAAATTAACATTTATTTGAATAAATAATAATTAAATGATTAATATTTTTGAAATAGCTTTTTAAAGTTCACCTTTTGATTGTTGCTGATGCCTCTAGGAATGATGTGTCTGATTTTTAAATCCATCAAATGAATTTTTGGTTCATTTTAAGCCAATCATATAGTAATTTTTAAGCAGTAGTTGAGTTAAATAAAACTACCAAGAAGGTTGGGTTAAACATTTAACCCAAACAGTGGGTCAAAACACTGTTTGTCCATATTTCACCCAAGGCATTTTTCTCAATATTTTGATTATTTTCTTTTGCACCCTCAAATACCAGATGTTTAAATAGTTGTATCTCGCCAAATATTGTCCTATCCTAACAAAACATACATTATTCATACATAGATACCAGGGGTGGGAGAAAAAAAATCGATTCTCCGATGCATAGCGATTCTCTCTTTAAGGATTCTGAATGGATTCTGAATATTTCGAGAAAATCCATTCTGAATATTTCAGAATCCATTCTGAGCTTGTTTTTTTCCCGCATGTGGCACGTGTGCGCACTAGAGACCTTGCAGGCTTCATTGCACATAATTTATGCTGTGAGAAGCTGCTTTCACACCGAACTATTTTGAACTTTAAGCGCGCCGTGTGCGGCTTGTGCGCCAGTGGTGCGCTCCGCTGTGCGTGCGCTTTGGTCGACGCAGAAACAAGCCGTCCTTGAGCAGCACAAGCAATTGAAATGAATGGGTTTCATAGCGCAGCGCAGCGCTTTCCGCGGTCGGTGTGAAAGTCGCTAGACACATGCACATTACTTGACAGTGTGTTCTTCCACCCACCATGTTTTACTTTAGATATGCTTTCATTAATGACGTTTGGCATGCAGTACTATTAGATGCATGAAACTCGTGCACTGACGGACTTTCACGTGCGCTTTGTGTTTGTTGTCTTGAAGATCGATTGTGGCTGCGGTTAAATGAACTTCCATTTTCGAATACTTTTATACGAAATTGATGTTCAGTCAGTTAGGTGCACGAATGCACAGATCTATTTCGATATATCAGATGTTTTGTCCTGCTCTGAAAACATCTGATATATCGACATAGATCTGTGCATTAGTGTAAATACAGTCTGTTAAAGCTGCCACTGTCTATGATCTCATCAGTAAAAATCAAATGGCAATAATGCTGAGGGAAAAAAGAAAAACCCTTAACTATTGTCTTAAAACTTTCGGATACTTTAAAGAATGCTTATTTTATATAAGTGATTGATTTAAAAAGTAGCCCGTTTATATTATAAAAAAAAATAAAGCTTGCACAAAATACATTGGACATAAAATGTATATGGAAATGTAGCCATGTGTAGTAATATTGAACACTGAGAATGTGATGCATAGTGATATTGAGGTGATAATGAAAATTGTAATTGAAGTGAAGATTCACACCCCTACTTTTAAGATGGCAGTACTGACATACAAAGATTCCAGCTATAAACAAAAAGAAAAGAAACTGCAATTTTGGTTAAAATGTAAGGTTGTAAAGATGTATTTGACAGCAGAAGAATTAATTGGGGGGAAAAAATGTAGATCAAGACTCGTTTTGGAATCGGATCGTGACTCCCAGAATCGGAATCGGATCGTGAAGTGCTTGAAGATTCCCATTCCTACTGCATACATACATAGGCTACATTATTTCACTGTATTAAAGCAGTTATACTGAGATAAATGTGCTTTTGCGACAGGCGACCCTCGGCTCCATATAGACACACGGGTTAACAGCAAAGTGACATTCAGCAAAACAAGACCCAAAAGAGCGGATAGTCTGTGAAAATGATTTTAAAATTATTGTTAAGTGTTTATGTTCGAGTGCGTTCCTGACATGTGTGTGTCTTTTTTCTGGCGTGTGTGTGTGAGGCTGCGGGCGGTTAGTGATGTCGTTGGTTGAGTATTGAGCTCCCGTCTGACCTACTTTCGTACTTCGCATCAGCTCAGCGCTGTTTACAGGCGCCCGTGAGCGGAGGATGTGAACCCGGTAACGAAAACACGTAGCCGAAACGCCGAGTCGCATGCTCTCCTGTGGCGCTTTATCCCGGGATTCTTCAGTTGGTGTATTTGGAGCAAATTTTGCCCCGTGTCCGACTTCAGAGTGCCTCCTTTGTGGCTTGCTCATGGGGAAGCCGAGCTTACTCGTGGCTTTAATATGAGAGGCGCGGACGAGGGCAAAAGTGAAGTGCGGACCTGTAGTCCTTAACCCACGGTAAGATATTCTGTACGTTTTATATTGTAATGAAAATGAGAAAGTAAACAATTAAAGTGTGCGGAGTTGCTTTAACGCATTTAAAGGTCGCTCGTTTAATTTGAGTAGATTATTCGCTTTTTCTTGGTGTGTGGGGAAACCAAGTGGAAATTTTAAGTCATAGAGTTGTCAATATTGATGTGTGAGGGTCGCATGGAAGCGGTACACGCGGGATTCGCCGGGTTCTGTGATGTTACCGCGCGTTTTTCTTCACCTTAATCTTTTTATCCCAGGCGCGATGGATTGCGTGAGCGCACAACCAAACGCATTCAGTCCAGTTTTGGACAATTATGGCAATGAAAGCGCGTATTAATATTTTGAATGTGGATTTTGCTGGTTTGACTGTCTTGGTTCCGGATTGATCTGAGATCTTGGAATGCTGTTAAAATGGGTCACTGTACAATGCGCTGAAACCAGTATCTCCAGCAGCATAAAACCTGCCTGTTTGAACGATATGTCACTTAATGTTGGACTATTGAGACTGCTGAGGAAAAATGACTTGAATTTGCACTTGTGTGAGAAATTCATAAAAACTCCTGACTTAATTAATGTATTCGGAATGTTGTGACAGCATAGTTTCCATCCACTTGTCACTTTAATTTCTATCTTCATCAGTTTCTTCATTCGAAGTGGTTGAAAAGGTGCATACAGTAGACGTACCTCCTCAGGCTGAGGGAGTTCGTTTTTAAACATTTAAGAAAATAACTTAAGTGGTTTAAGTGTTGTTTTAGACTACTAGTTCGGTGGCCTTGGACTCTTTCTGCTGTTTGGGATTGAACTGCCTGTTTGGGTTCTGTTTGTTGTGGTTCAGGAAATAATTTGGACTGCAAGTAACAATTTAAGGGTAGTTGCCGCGTAAGGCGCCCATGGACTTTTTTCAACTGAGATTTTAAGTTAAATTTAAATGAATGTTTAAAGCAGTTAGGAATTAATTACATGTTAGTCAAAGCGTCTTCAGGTAGACTTTAGCAAACAGAAGTCGCGTTTTGTCTGAGGAAGTAACTATGGCAACAGTACGCTGCATTCCATTTGCGAACATTAATGAACAAAGTTATGACAAAAAACTGCTGGTATTATTTGGTAGCCTACTTCATTACTACATTGTTAATGTAGTTTATTATGCACGCAGCTGTTTAGCTTCATATTAATTATGTATAAAATATTTAGAATGGCCCTAAAATGTTTTAAATAATGCTGCTTAAATGGGTTTTTTTTAAAGAAATGCATTAATTTACCTACATCCAGAATGACGTACAAATGAGGAATATTGCTAGTTCTTTATTACAAGAACCAACGTTATCTAGAATACACAATATGCCAATTGTGATGCGCAAGAGCAGAAGTGAAATGCTTAAAAAAACAAACAAAAAGAGACTGTTTTTATGATGTGGTGTTTTTGGTTGTGGATTAGTTAAAGGGATAGTTCACTTGAAAATGAAAATACTTTAATAATTTAATCACCCTCATTTCGTTCCAAACCTGTATGACTTTCTTTCTGTTGTGGAAGTAAGGATATTTTGAGTAATTACTCTCTCTCTCTCTCTCTCTCTCTCTCTCTCTCTCTCTCTCTCTCTCTCTCTCTCTCTCTCTCTCTCTCTCTCTTTCTCTCTCTCTCTCTTTCAATCCCTCTCTGTCTGTGTGTGTCAATATGGAAGTTAATGTTCACCAAAATAATGACTTCCATTCTATGGAAAAACTGACAACGACATCATGATGAGTAAGTCATGACAGAATTTTCCTTTTTGGGTGAACTATCCCTTTATGTGATGGTTGTGGGTTAAGTAGGTTTAGGTTTAGCCCTAACCCTAACCCTTCCCAAAAGTATTTCTTGTCATTTAGAGGCAAGTGCGAGCATGTGCGAGTCTCATATATGAAGGTTGTTGAATGTTCAAGTGATGGAAGTGACCTTTGTGAATGGATTTAGACTTGTGTAGTGTGGATGAGTGTGTAGATTTGTATTGGACCCATTGGTTGATGGCGTGTGTGTGCTGCTGTATAGTGGGCCCCTGGTTAAAGGTGGGCTTTTCACTTCTAGGTAATACTGTAAACAGTAAGTGATGCAGTAATTCCCTCACCTCTCGGGAGTCAGGCTGTTCGCCTCCTGGAAATTGTTCTTTGTTGTTCTCAGTTCTTATCTGTTTTCCTTTCTCTCTTGCCCTGGTCAGAAGCGTATTGTTACTAATTACAGCTTGCATAGATACTTCTGTCATTACCGTTTGTGCTGCACATATTGCCCTGAGAGACAAATTAAAGTGTTTAATAAAAGCACAGAAGGATACTTGATCCTCGTTTCTTTTTGCTGAGCTTTACTCTCTATGTTGATGTGTTTTTGTTTGTGAGTGTGTGTGTTATTATGGATGAATGAGGTGCACTTGATGTATTCACCTGACTGATGAAGGCAGCATCTACAGTAAATGCAGGGACAGCACTGCTGCATGAATCATCCCGACAGTGAATTAGCACTAGACAAGTTACACAGTGCTGTCTCCGTCAGCCTTTTCATGGAAAAAAAAGTATGCATTTTGCATGCATTCTGCACTGTGAAAAAGTGGATAATGAATAATTACAATTAATTCATTAAAAATTAAATTATTTCTAAATTTTCTTCACTACACTTTTTGCCTATTTTATGCTTCATATTACTGACATTTTTGCACAATAAATGCACAGTAAATTAGACCTACTGTAGGCTACTACTGTAGAGTTGTTAACTTTATATTTATGGGTGTGGGAATGTGAACTTTATAACACTTAGTTGTTATATTGAAAAGCTATACACGGATCTGCACAGACATACACAGATTTTACATTGTTTACATTAGTGAAAACAGATCATATACTCACTTGTTTTCATTCACTAATGTAATGACATTTGCCATATCCTAACCTAAAAACCTATTTTTTTTATATACAAGCTGAGCCCCTTAGATGTAAAATGTTTACTTCGAGTACACTTTTCAGTTCAAAGATTTAACTATGCATTTTTTTTTTTAAATGAAGACATTACCCTACCTCTAAACCTAATTCTTGTAGAAACCTGTTTACATGATGGCCAGTTTATGAGCTTATGAAATGGTGAGGTCACTGTCATTGTTTGATGGGTTTCAGTATATTGGTGAGGGCATTTGGCCTCCATATAACAAAACAAGTGCACACCCACACCTTTTCAGGCCTGCAGGATTTTGCTTGCATTACTTCTGCTCTTTATCTCAGATGTGTTAACAATATATCAGCATTTGCGTTTCTTTTCCCTTCGTTAATAGAAATGTCAGTGTGCTTTATTGAATCATGTAAATAAAGCTGCAAGTAAATCTAGTTTCTACAGGGCATTTAAGTATTCTGAACCCTTCTGAGGTCACTGAAAACAATATCACCACCCTTTTTGGAGCATGTGTAGACCCCTTAACACTGATGCATACAGAATGTGCAGTGTATGTATGTATATGTGTGTGTATGTGTATATATATGTATGTGT
>JAHKKF010492661.1:0-14845 GCA_019740295.1 Labeo calbasu
AAAAAAAAAAGGAGCGGATGGATTTTTATCATTATAGGGTGGTTGTGTATACACACTGCCAACACACATTTATGTTCAAACAACATGTAAAAGAGAATTTTGCATAACAGGTGCCCTTTAATACCTTGGTTAAATACTACCATGGTATATCAGATATCAGCTACATGTGGGCCACTTAAGGGCTGTCAGCCCATTACAGAACTCGTATAATAACTATACAAGATTGGCCTATTGTTTTAGTTCAGTTCTGACTAAAAAGAAATGGACCAGATTTACCATGTTGGGCCCCATTTCTGATCAGGGCCCTTGATCATCCTGACCTTTCCCCTGTTACAGCAGCCCTGCTTCACACACACACACACACACACACAAAGGGAGAGACAAACCAGTATTAGTAGAATACTGGCCATTCATTCTTTTCATCAGAATTTTCACTGCTTTTGTTGTGTCTTTTCAGTGGTAGTTATTGACGACTATTCACCATAGCAAAGACTATTGATTTAATTGACACTACTACAGCCAACAACATTCTATTCACACCAACTCACTTAAAGGCCAGATTGTAGTACATAAATACAAACACACAAAGATAAATGCAGGTATGCACAGAAGCTAACAGACTAAGTTACAGCCATGTTCAACTATGAAACATTTATGAATATTAGTGTGTTAGGCAAACATCATAAGTATTGCATTAAAGTGCCCCTTTTAAAAATTACCTTTCATGCAGCATGTGGGGTCACAGACTAATGTGGGATTAGTTGTAACATGTGGTTTAAATATTTTCACACATGCTAGCATAACCAAATTTAAAGTATTTACTAGCTTCCAAATAAACACTATATAGAGAAAAAAAGGTGCCGCTGAAGATATCACTGAATATTTATTTTGCCATAGTAAAAGTACATTTCTCAGTTTTTAGTATTCATTTAAAATGAGACAAAACTGCTATTATTTGAATCTCCAATCTGTTATTTATCATTTATCATATGTTTTTTTAATGCTTTGCTAACTAGCAGAAGACAATAACCAGTTTTAAATTTTAGTTGCACAGACGGGGAACGTTATAACACTGCGTTACAAAGTGCCCCGCTATTATTATAACTATATTTTATGATATTATCGCTGTAATTTACACCATTTACTTTTCTAATTTTTAATGAGAAACCACAAGAAACAGGTAAATAAAAACTGACAATCAATATTTATTGTTCAGAAATTATTATTTTTAAGAAATATAAAGCATTTTGATCCTTTTATGTGTTTTGTGTTCTATGAGAGCTGTGTGTGGAGGGAGGGGAGTGTTTTTCTGAATGTCTGAATGTGGTTCCTCATCGATTTGCCCACATTGTGATCTTTGCTGTATAACTGTGTCTAGCAAACCCAAGCATTGCTGCTTTACTGTCGAACTCCAAAATGATATTAATGATTATTTTATTGACAAAGTATTTTAGTTTGTGTGTATATATATATATATATATATTATTAGATCAGAAAACATTTTAAGCTGTCATATGGTCAGGTGCCCCTCCATGTTAGAATGTACCCCACCTACGGGGCATGTTGTCACATTTTACTTCCATTCTTTTGAGGTAAATAATGAAACACATATACACTGTCATTATGAAACAATGCCAATCCCATTTCTGTGAAGTTTACACAACACAAGTCACCACATTTGCACATGCTCGCTTACGTTCTGCATGGACATCCCACGAAAACTTGAACCCTCTTCAAAAGCCGTAGCTCATTTCTTGTGGATAACATGTTGACAAGACACTCTGCTCTGCACTGTGAATGTAAATTCAGTTTATTTTTACTTCCAAATGATGAGGCTGTGAAGAATCAGTGGTTATAATTCATCTTTACTGCTATACCACAGCAGTAATCCTAAACTGTGTTCCTGTCATTACACTGATGGCTGCTTCGCCAATCTCCATTTTATCAATAAGCAATTCGATTTATAGACTCCTTAACCTACCCCAAACCTAAACCTACCCATTTTATAGTGAATATGAAAGGATATAAAACATAACCGACAAAAATATGCAGGGAAATGGCCATTTTGGTAACAATATAGCATAAAAATATTTTTATAGCTGCTAATCCCACTACTACCTCTAAACCTAACCATAATTTTTCTCTCTACAGTAATAAAGAAAAACACGACAGACAGATAATGTTAAGTGCAATCACAATAATTTATTTATTGCAAAAATGCCAAAAGTAGTACCAAAAGCAGTCCAAATGATGATGCGTTGCAGTCGCAGTCCTCTCTGACGGAATACAGAAGGTTTGTGTGAGGTGCTGAGCAGAATTTAAACTGTTAATCGTTGAAGATATTATCCAGATCATTTTCCCGATCCACTCCGTGAAGGCACGCGCAAATCATTTAAACTTACCTCATCAGAAACACGGCATGTCATAATCTGTGACGAATGCAGGCGAGAGTCAATGAGCGTTCAATTTTCCTGCTGTAAAAGCTTGATGCGGCAATATTTGAATTTGTAAAATGCACTTCAGCGCGGGTTTATTGCTGTTGCTTACGGTCGCTGGACTCGCTGCTCAGGATGGAGATGAAGATCGCTGGATAAAGGCTTGAATTTGGGTCTTTTCCTCGCGATCGTAATTTATTTACCATAAAATCAATGCCATCTTCTCTGTTTATACATTGTGTAATCTTTCCAATTATTAGTAAACGGCAATCCAGTAATGGTGATGGGCGTTCCGTTTCTGACATGTGCTCTACGCAACAGCCCAATCACAATAGACTGGTCACTGGACCAATCAGAGCAGAGTACACACAAAGGAGGGGTTTGGAAAGATGAATCTTAAAACGAATCGTCTGAGAGTCACTGACAGTGTTAAAGGTAACGCGAGTTATGTAATCAGATTACTTTTTTTCAAGTAACTAGTAAATTAACTCATTATTTTCTAATTTACAAGAAAATATCTGAGTTACTTTTTCAAATAAGTAACGTCAGTTACTTTGTTTTCCCATTTGTTGACCGACTAGTCTCCTATCCCCATGTTGAGAGAAATCGAAAGCACAGAGGTGTTTTGTCCATTGTGTGAACGTGATGATATGGCAGATCTAGACTAAATGTGAACATGCATTTAAAAATGACTTTAGATAAACTAACATTTGTGCTTCATTGTTTTTTTGTTTTTTTTTATTGCTAAAGAGTGTTGAACTTTCTTCTCCTGCGTTCTACTGTACAGACGTGAATTTACTTTTCCTTCAGCATGAGACTTATTCATTTCACTTTGGTGTGAAAGGGCTTTTACATTTGCTAAAAATAGAACTTTTAATATTAAAAACAAACAAGCAAGCCCTGCCCAGATTTCAAAAGTAACGCAAAAGTAAATGTAACGTATTTAGTAAATTTTTTAGGAAGTAACACAATAGTAAAAAAGTAACTTCCCTCAACACTGGTCACTGAGAAATATGGTAAAATTAAATGCATATTATAAGAAAGTCTTTTTTTTTTTCTTTTTTTTTTTTTTATTTTACCTTGCATGCATGTAATCTGTTGTTGGGGACTCCCGAAACCAAATCATGAAGCTTTAAAATTGCATAATAGGGGCACTTTAAAGAAGGACCCAAGCTATATCTATGAACCAGAAAACAGAAATGAAATGGATTCGAGTGAGTAAGCAATCAACCAGCAGCCACTGTGAAAACCCTTCCAAAAATCCTAATGGACAAAATGAACATTTTGAAAATTGCTCTATTGATTTTTTTTTTTTTTTTTTTTTTTTTTTCATTTATAAGAGAAAGCACTCCACAGGGAAACAGGGAAGCACTAGACCCAGTATATATATGTCAGAGCAGAGAAAAATAATAAAATGTCAGACAGACTTAGAGGTTTTTGCATCTGAACTCTTCATATATATAGTCTTCTTACAAACAGTTGCATTTGATGATGTGTTGTGGTTATGATAATATATTCCTGTGTAGGTAAAATTATGATGCTAGTCGGATCACGTATTGTATTCTGGGAACATGCTAATACTCTGTTGTTTTATATCTGATTAGAGCATTGCCAATGACTTGGTGTGTGGGACACACTGACATTTTGTTGCAGAAGAGCCAGGAGTTGCTGCCTAAAATGTAATCTTCAAAAGCATGTCATCCTCAGTGTGTGTGTGTCTGTGTGAAGAGTTGGGGGTGGACATAATTTAATTTAATTATAGTGCTTACTACACTGAAGGCCTCTGCCGCTTATTGTTTAGTTACAACTTTGTATTATGTTTGTTTTGATGTTTAGTTTTGCCCAAGAGCATGTTGACCGACCTCAGAGAATAACATATGTGGAACTGTCTGCTACTAATATTAGTGGCTCAGCATTACATAGTTAATTTAGTAAATTTAGCTGAGCTTGTGGACACAAAAGGGAGGACAAGTGTTCAGAAGGTGGCAAAATCTAGTATAGTTCATATTACCTCAACACTAAATGTACAAGAATAACAAGGGAAGCACACAGAAGTAATTTATATGTAATAATGGTGAAACCTAGACAACTGTCATAAAATTTATTTTGTTTGAATGAGCAATTCTGTAAACTTAAACATTCTTTCACTGGAATTAACATCTATCTATCTATCTATCTATCTATCTATCTATCTATCTATCTATCTATCATCTATCTATCTATCTATCATCTATTTATGTACCTGCCTATCTATCTATCATTTATCTATCTATCTATCAAGTATAAAATACATTCAAAATAATTCTCATGTGTATTAAATAATCAGAACTTCCACCCCAAAACACCCAAAGAAATGCCCTATAGCATGCACAGATCAGCCTGGCAAAGCCAACGCTATCTAACGACCAATTTGTACATATTTTACGAGGTGGCTAATTCATACTAATTCTTACGACGTGACTAATTTGTATGAATTCGTACAACCTCACTTGTACGATTTTTCGTCATTCGTACAAATTCATACGTATTGTGCAACTTGTAAAATACGTACGTTTTCACTAAAATAGCATGAATTCGTATGAGTAAATATGTACTGCTTAAAAGTTCAGATCACAGTGCTGATGTGGTGTCTGTGCTGCAACAAAACGTTCAATAACCTAGTTACAATGACTGGAATTCAAAAATTTTAGAGGATTATATTTATATACTGATGCAACTGCAGTCTGTCTTTTCCCTAAAGATGGGTAATACAGACTTTTAAGGAAATCACTTTGCAGCTGAGAGGAGGCTAAATGGAGTATATGCAAATATGTGGACATTTGAGTGGTGGGAAAAAATACTAAGAAAGAAATGAAAAGGTTATGGAGTGGCATGTTGCAGTATGTTTGACTGGGTGTCTAGGACAGAGAAAAAGAAAAATAATTATCTCCTTAAGAGATTTGTAAGTGGTTACATTGATTAAAGACTCTGCAAGTCTGCTCTTTTCGGTGTCCCTTCTTTCCCTGCTACTTTCTTTTGTATGAGAGGTGGCGACATGAGCAGCAGAGTGCTGATGATGCAATAAAGTTAAGCAGAGTTCAACTTCATACAAATGCATAGTGATGCAACGTAACAACTACCTTCCTGATTTTGGGAGTGCAGACTCCTCCTAATCCTTCTCCTGGAACAGTTGGATACTTTGGTTAAGAACTCACCATACTCATCAGCTAATCACCATTCAGCTTGGACCAGACAGAATTATTACGAAACCTACTGTAAGAAGCTGGTTTCAGCTGGATTTTCCAGTAAGCATACTATACACACACTCTGTTGCTCTCCCCATCCCCCAACTCTGACTCATTTTTCACTGTTTCTCTATGACAGTGTTATTTGTTTGTTCATTGTTTGTCTGTCACATGAAGTGGTGCTCTTTTAAACAGCTGCATTATTCATGTTTTTGCATTTATTTATGCATGATGATCAGCAGACAGATGAACAGTGGGTGACTGCTGCTCCTCTTAAAGCTCACAAAAGCTCTTCAGTAATATTAGTGACATGTAGATGTGCACACGCACTGACATTTACACACTATCCATTTAGAATGAAAAATTTGTTTTGGAAATTAGTTTCTGTCTGTCTGAAAGTAATAACTACAGACTATTTTATAGAACTGTGAAATATAAAAAAGTACAATTATGCTCATGGGTACTGTATGTAGTTAAATTAATCCATCAGTAACAGGAGGCAACAGGTGCACAGTCACTGAAAAATGTAAATGTAGTCCTCAAGAAATCCACCAAATGACATCCAGGTCGTTCTATAAAACAGGCTCCACTGCTATCCATCAAATAAGTATGTGAACAAAATAATAATAAAAATAGCTGATGCCAACTATGTGTCTTTTGTAAACACTTCAAAAGAATCTTTAAAAAAATTATGACCATCACCTGTCTATGTATCATTAGCCACCCTTTATAAGTTGTTTGAGGTCTGGTCTCGTCAATGAATACGTGTGTTCCTGCCTTCCTTTTGTGGATTTATCTGTGTGGATTTACGTGTGGATTATATTAAAGACTTTTCATTCCATTTCATCTTCGTGTTGTGCCTTTCATCTCACGTGTTGTGACAGAAGACCGGACCTTTACAAAAGTAAGCAGTGAGCTACCCCGCATTTTTTTTGTTTAGCGTTTTTGTCATTTTTTTTTTCAGTTCTGAATGACCCGGCCGTCCTCGTCCTCCTGCTGGAGCAGGGGGAACGCTCCCTCGAGGACCACACCACAAACTTTGTGTTCCTTGCCAATCTAACACACTATCCGGACAGCTGTCTCAGCTCATTCTATCAAGCAGGACTTAACACCACCACACAAGCACAGCTGTCCAGAAATTGATCCCTGAGAGGGCCTCGCCGCCTTTGTGGAGTGGGTGCTGGTGTCCTGTAGATCGCCGATGACCGTGGACTTCACGGACGACAACACCAGACCCACTCCTGACTCAGTGCCCAGCCCAACATCACCCCGCAGTGCACCACTTCAGACAGAGCCCACCGTGGACGGAGAGCCAAAGCCCTGCGCGACCGACAAGCCATTGCCACATGGAGCGACAGAGCTGAGGACTGCCCCGAACCCTGAACCTGTCACGTCCGACCAGGTGCGAGAGCCGGCTTCATCGCTCGCGACGGAGGAAGTCCCAGTGGAGCATGAGGATGCAGAGGAAAGCCCCACCCACTGCACCTCCACTGAGGGTGAGCAAAAACTGGAACTTGGACAAAAGGACCCGATGAACTTTGAGGATATATATGCAGACATTCCCCCTTTAATCCCACCATTGTCCGAACTATCAGTTTACTCTGAACTCTGTCTGCCCTGACCTGTCTGCCTGCCTGGATTTCCCACCCACCCTCTCTCTCTTGCCTCATCCACTCATCCCTGCCTCAGCCACGCCACCTCTGTCTCCTGACAGCCCCTCTGCTCACCCTCAGCCCACCATCTGCCAGTTTCCATCGGCATTGTGGCTGGAGGACCCCTCGTCTCCGCCTCCAGTGTCCGAGTCCTGAACTCCACTTTGGCCCTCCAACCCAGCGGCTCCGCCCCGGCTCCTGGATCCCTCGTCTCCACCGTCGCCTAACGGCCCACCAGCTCCCCTGGGCTCCCTCTTCCCACCGGCTCCACCTTAGTTGGTCGTTGTCCCTCGTCACTCTGGCTCCGTTGGGATCCTCCCTCCCTCCAGCTCCACCTCAGTTCTCTGTCGCTCCGGCTCCGCCACAGACTTCCGGATCTCCGTCTCGGTTGCCTGAGCCTTGGACTCCGGATCCTCGGTGTAGCCTGGACTTGTCAGCTCTCTGTCTCTGCCTCGGGCTCCACCTCCACTAGCTCCTCCACCGTCGGTTGCCCCCCCTGGAGTCGTCAGCCCTTCCTCCACCATGGCTCCTCCCTCCTCCACCGTGGGCCGCCATCATGGCTGTGGCCTGGGTCTCGCCTGGCTCCTCCTGCTCCGGGTCCCTTCTGTCTCCTCCTTGCCTCCTCCCTCCATCGTCACCACCGTGGACTTTGTTTGTTGTCCTCCTCCCGGGAGTCCGTCCTCCGCCAGAGCCTCCTCCTGCACTGACTTCCTGTTGCCATACCACGTCCACTCCTTTTGTCCACCTCCTAAGTCCCCTCCGTCCCTTTTTTGTTTTTTCTCTACGGCGCAAAGTCACGCCTTCCGGGAGGGGTCTCATCAATGAATGAATGTGTGTTCCTGCCTTCCTTTTGTTGATTTACCTGTGTGGGTAATACTGAAGACTTTTCATTGCACTTCATCTTGTGTTGCGCCTTTAATCTCACTTGTTGCAAAACTAACCACATCCCCACAACAACAACAAAAAAAAAACTTATTCTAAAGTGAAGATCATGGTAACCCACTAGTAATGACTCAAGTGTTACCATCAGAAGTATTACTATCCAGAACCTTACAAAAACCTCAATAGTTTTTAATACTCTTATTAGCCAGTCAGACAATCAGATCCAAGGACCATAATGTAGTAGCACTTGAGCCATTACTATCCAAAACCTTACATATATTTCAAAAGCTTACAATGACTTCAGTCAATATTAGGGAGTTATTATTCATTAATTACATACAGAACAGTATGCTAAAGTGTTACACAAAATTCAGATAATGCCAAGTGGTAGAGAAGGTGAATTTATTTTTAATCACTGTAATTTGATTTTGAGATTTCATTTACTGTGAATGGAGAAGTTGTGACCAATTGGTTGCAATTTATTAGGGCATGAGCGCCGGTGGTGCAAGGACCCTATCGGAATTGCTCAGTTTCTTCTTCTTCTTCTCCACAATAAATCACATTTTTGGGGACCTAAACCTACTAGAAATCTCATGAAACTTTGCACACACACCAAAAGTGGTGAAAATTTACATCTGATATGGGTTTCAGAAGTGGGTGTGGCAAAATGGCTTAATAGCGCCAATGTGCCCCTCAAGTGCCCCTCGAACAATGTTTCACATACATGTACGAAATTCAGTAGACACATGTAACATACCAATACTTACAAAAAAGTCCCCTGGTACGAAGTTGAAAACCCAACAGGGTGGTGGTGAGCCCGGTTGTGAGGGCCCTTTCAACACTACTTGCAGCTTTAATTTCATTCACATTTTTAAACAAATCACCAACAGAATTTATTTTCAATACAGATTTATTTCGTTATTCAATCAGTGTTATCTTACCTATAGTTAACACTAGTGATTAATACATATCATTTGATACATGTGCTACAAATGTTTGAGTAATCCACCAAAATAATATTAAATGTGGCACCATCATTACTTTAGTTTTACACAGATTGGTAGGTCTGTCACTAAGCTTTTATAGAGTCATGGTTGAAAGTTCAGAATGATGCCTACATTGTGGCTGACTGGTAAATAGCACTCATCAGCACATCCTGGCTATTTCAATGATTTTGAAGTACCCACTTGAGTCATGACAAAAAGAAGAACATCCTACCTTTTACCATCACACAATGCAAATAATGTACTATTTCTGACTATACATTCCAGCAATGTATTGGCCAGGTATATACTGCTATATGCTGGCCAGATCTTCAGGAACCTGGAATGCCAGCAGAAATAAAAATATAAAGTCTTTTACACTGCACTTATTGCCAGGTTATCATCATTTTAAACCTTGCGTTTAATTCCAATTCATTGCTGAAAAACATTTAAATGGTGGATGTCTTAAGAAATAAAAGTTTTTGATGTATTTATTCAAACATACATTAAATTGTCAGACAGTTATTACAAAGTGGATCAAATTATAAAATTAAAATTTGACAGTTCATAAAGCAAATGGCTAGACATTGTAGAAAGCTGATAGTTTGATTATAGGCTCTGGCAAATGTGGTAACATATTGCAGTGGTAGTAATTTCTGACTCTTGAATGAATCGTTCTTTTGAGACGGTTCTAAGGAACTAACTGGTTGAGGCAGTTCACAAAATTAAATTGAATCAAAGTCCCTTTAAGACAAGTCATTTCATTTGTCGGCCATCTTTAAAATGCCTCTCAGGCATGCAAGTGCAGCTCCTATCTCTTTGAATAAGGAAACATAAAATTATCCAAAACTGTTCACAAACCTGACTGTTTCTATAGCAGCCAGAGCTTCTGACGGCAGCTGCAGTGAGGTGATGACTTTACCAATTGGTGATTGGCTCTTTTATTGAGAAGGCAGGATTATTCCGCCATATTGCGTGTTACATTTTTTCTCATTCATAACAAATAGAAGTGCAACGTCTTTGTATATTTAAAGTCTTTGGCCATTTTTCAATATGAATTCTTAAGCAATCTTGCGTCCTTGTGTTCTCGTACACAGATTGTCTCCTATGTGGCATGCAACTGATTCTGTTAGAGACAGTGGGAGAGAAATGGCTCAGGACTCAGAGCCATTTGGCTCAGTGATAAAATGTTGCTCTAGGACAGTATAGGACTGTCCTTTACAGTTATATTGTTATAGTTGTCTCATCTATATCTAGGATAGCCTACTTCTCTCCTTTAGTCAGCACCATGACAAGTGCCAAATCCCACAGTTCATGCACTGTATGGTACTTCCATACCTCACCCTTTTATTTCACTGTCAGAGCCGTAACCCGCTATGCTGACCCAGCAAGCCTATCATGATCTCTCAGGCTCAGTGACAATTCACTTAATCTTTGCCAGTTGTCTTAGAGACCTATAATTTCACTCTAACACCACCAGAATAGTGGCATTAGAGTCATGGTCAGCTGCTGTGACAGTCACTGCCATATTGATTTTCACCCCACTGCATATGAACTATTACACCCCTCAGCCTCCTAGTCTAGCTACTGGGCTACCTTCATATCCCTTCACAGTTGTTTTAATGCAATAAATTTTAAGAAATGTGATTTTTTTTACCTAGGTATGAGCTGAAAGATAAAACACTTTTTATATAACACTCTTTTACAGGATCTGACATAGTCTCCAGTGTTTTTTGCATGTCAGGCAAGCCTTGGAAATGAAAGAGTCCAATCCTGCCTGTATTGTCATGCAAGATCAAAAGCTTTGTCCAATTCAGATTGAAATCTTTTCGGTGTCGTGGCAGGATCTTTTTGTATTGTCATTATATGTAACATTGGCTACGTTTACATGCAACCAAATAATCTGTTAGTAATCGGATTGACAGCTCAATTGGTCTGAAAAGCACCTTCAGTAAACACTAACTGATCCGATTGAGCTCATGATGAAATTGAAATTTTGATCGGATTTTCTAATACGATCGAGAGTGCATGTAAACATTAGAAAATCACAGATAGGTGAGTTTGATCAAAGTTGGAGCTAAAATCTGCAGGAAAGTGGATCTCACAAGCCATATTTGAGGTGTAACAGACATGACCTTGTTAATAAGAATTTTGTGGGCAGTTCCTTACCACTAGGGGCGCTAGGGTGTTTTAGGTTTCCTTAAGTAAAGCCTTGTGGGTAGAGGGAGTTAGCAATGTCAAGCAGCAGCCAGATCCCTTTAAAACTGTACATTGCTAATGTTGTTTGGAGAGATGCTACATGTATGTACGGCCTTTGTTTGGATTGATGCTAAGAGTTTAGGATAGTGTATACAGTTTAGAAGGACTCTTTATTGGTGAGGTCACCAAATCACGGTCCAGTTTGAATATGGATTTAAAGTTCTTTTTGACATGGGACCGTAGTCTGGACTATTTTTGACTGTTTCTGGTTAGGAAGAGTCTGGTGTTTGAAAGCTGTGTCATGTTTTCATTACAAGAGGTTGGATTATTCATTTGCTATCAGCCAACTTCAGCTATGGACAGTGATTGGGCTTTGATGTACTACAGATAACACTTTCACACACATTAACTTTCACATGACGAAATCTTACAATCTTAAATTGCTTTGTTTGTTTTTGTACTTTTGTGTATTTACATGCTTGGCTATATGTAGCAGTATTAACCTGAATTGAATGTTTTCTATTTTTTATTTAATAAATACATTGATTTTAAATCCATTTGACTACTGTATATTTTTGACAATATAGACATTAGTTATGTGGTGACTGCATCCATTTTAGATGTATAATCTTTTTAATTTCTCTTTGCTTTTTTTTTTTTTTTTTAATATAATTATGGTAAGTTTCAGAATGCATTATGGTAAGTAGTCAGAATGGATTACCTAAAATGAGTAACCTAGGTTACATTACTAACTCCAGTACTGCAGTTTTCATCATGTAATCTTTAATCAGTAATGGACTACAATTTGTAAGTAATCTACCCAGCACTGTCTAGGTGTGTGTTTTAAGACAATCTATATGACATTATTTTTGAAACTCATGTAAGATCAAATGCATATGCAAGAAGAGTTACATCAGATTATCATCCAACTGGACCAAGAACTCATGGACCTTCAGCCAATGGCTGTGAACTGGATATCTGTGCACAGTCAGCTCCAAAGGGTGGCATTCGCCCAGGTATGGGTCTGAGATGTGTGTGGGCTCAGTGTCCATGACATGCGAGTGGCTTTCATCATCCTCCTCCACCTCACCCATAATAAAAGAGCAGCCAGTCCTTGAAAGCACAAGCTTGAAAAAATCCATTCATTTCCCTGAATGATCTTCAATGCACAGGGGAGCTAGTTATTTTATGTGATCATTAAGCTCAAAAAAGGTGATCTGAGCCAAGTCTAAGAAGTCTAAGAACTGTTGTGGTTCTCAAGGGTGTTGTTATGGCAGGTGCAGGCAGAGGAGAGGGACAGGTGGATTTAATCACAACTGTTTATTAAACAACAAAACAAAAAAGGTAATCCAAAGAGGAAAAAAATAAGGCGCAGAAGTCGGGCCCCCTTCCTAACCTTCCCATATTTAAAAATTTTCTTGAATATGTAATTTGTTACGGAGTGAAGGATGCGTGTCACGGGCAGATCCACATGTGAGCTTTTATTTATAAACTTAGACATGGTCATACACAGGCTTAGATCGAACAGTAGCAAAAAGGTATACTGAGGGCAAGACATAAGAGTAATCCAAGACGTCTGAGCTGTGATTTCTAAAGTTCTAGCCGTGAGTGCTAAAAGCAGTACAATACTCGACCAATGGCAAGAGGAAGTCCAGGGCTTAAATAGAATGTCTGATAGGATGCATGTGATCGGCGCCATGAACGATGAAGAACGTAGTCCGGGGTGTGGCGCAACAGTCTGTGTAATGTGAATGGCAAGGTGACCTCTGGTGGCGAGTGGACAGAAGAGCACAGGCCAGATTTGTGACATAGCCCCCAAGAAGCATCTTCCAGACGCTCCTAATAGTATAAAATCCAGGAGAATGATGGGGCGGAGGCTGGACCTGGCGAGGGACGGTGGGCCAGGTCCTTATGGAGATGGAGGACCTGGGGAGTGAGGCAAAACTGGCAAAAAAGTTCACAGTCGGCATCTGTAGCTGTGATAGGATGGGCAGAGAGATCATTCATGGCCTCCATGGCCAGAACAGGACAAACAGAGTGTTCACAGCTGAGGTTCTTGGCTGTGGCAGGCAGGGCTGAAAGTTCATAAACGGCCTCCGTGGCCGGTTCAGGACGGACAGAGAGTTCACAGGCTGGGTGTGTGTTGCTGGGCGCTACCACTATGCAGGGAGCTAAAGCAGACGTCCCCATTTCGTGAGGTTCTGCAGCCTCAGCCACCACCTCTGGGGAAACTGCAGCAGGCAACACACCCTCTGAGGATGCCGCAGCAGAAATTATTCCCATTATGGGAAGTGCTGCAGATGGGGAGATTACTTCTGGGACAGGAGGGTTGATGAGTGCTGGTTTAGTGAGCATGTGAAGACACCAGCGGAGGATCCCTCACACTGGATACCAGACTGGGTATACAAAGGACTGGCCTTGACGATCTGGGTGCAGCAGACGTGACGTGACGAGACTCTGGACGCTCAGACGTGATGTGGCGAGACTCTGGACGATCAGACGAGACGTGGCGAGACTGTAACTTGACTTTACCTGACTTAGGAACAACAGCTTTGACTTTGCTTGACTCAGGAACAACAGCTGTAACTTGACTTTACTCAGGAACAACATCTCTGGCTTTGTTTGACTCAGGAACAGCAGCTTTGACTTTGCTTGACTCAGGAACAGCAGCTGTAACTTGACTTGACTCAGGAACAACAGCTCTGACTTTGCTTGACTCAGGAAACACAGCTGTGACGTTGCATGACACCGGGATGGCAGCAGTGACATGATGGAGCGTTGTTGTCGCCGCCATCTTGTGAATGGGCTCCGCTGTCGCCACCATTACGTGAACGCGCTCCGGTGCAGCCACCATTTCACGAGCAGTTTTGCACGCCGGAGTAACGATCGGCAAACTTCAATGTCCCGGGGTTTGCGGTGGACTACACCTTGCGGCCGCCATTACCGCGTTGTTGCGTTCCTCCTCCGTGATGCCCACAGTGAATGGCAAGCCCACACACAACAAAGCAAAGTCCACAAATTGACAGAAAGATGAACACAGACCCTCGCGTCTGAGCTGTGATTTCAGTGGCTGATTAATTCCTTTGAGGAAAAAGTCTATCAGCACACAGTTCGGCAAATCAGAATAATGTGCAAGATTTAAATACTCTTGTACATAGTCCTCGAGCTATCGTGTGCCCTGCTCGAGGGCTAATAACAGTCTTGCTATGTCCATACCTTGCCAATGTCCACATGAAAAGCTGTTGGATCCTTTTGTGGCCAAGTATTCTGTTACGGAGTGAAGGATGCGTAAAGCAGGCGGATCCAAATGCGAGCTTTTATTTATTTACATTTTACATTTACATTTACATTTATTCATTTAGCAGACGCTTTTATCCAAAGCGACTTACAGGTGGGGAATACATCAAGCGATTTGTCCTAAAGAGGCAAAACGACCTACGAAGTGCTCAAATTACCATATAACAGGCATT
>JAHKKF010492662.1:0-26599 GCA_019740295.1 Labeo calbasu
TTTCTCCATATAATGGACTGATATGGTGCCCCGATTTTGAACTTCCAAAATGCAGTTTAAATGTGGCTTCAAACAATCCCAAATGCGGTTGTAAACGATCCCAGGCGAGGAAGAAGGGTCTTATCTAGCGAAACGATCGGTTATTTTCATTAAAAAATACAATTTAAATACTTTTTAATCTCAAACGCTCATCTTGTTTTGCTCTCCCTGAACTCTCTGAAAATAACAGATCGTTTCGCTAGATGAGACCCTTCTTCCTCGGCTGGGATTGTTTACAACCGCCATTCAACATTACAGTATAACTGTCAATTTAACACTTATTAGACTTTAAAAAATAACTTCTAATTTAAGTGAACTTAAAACAATCTTAATATAAACCCATTATAATAAATGTCAATTTACCATTTATTACCATTTAATAAATGGCTACCTGTGCCCTTCAGCAAGTAAATATAGCCTAATTTAATAAAGTTATCAAACACTAAAGTCTAAATTAAATAAAGATGAAGTTTAAAGCTAGAGAAGCTATTGATTTCCTCTTTAAAAAATTTGTTCTGCACAGCAGCTGGTTATTAGGATATTTTGACACTGCTTTAAATGCGACTCATAAATAATAAATACTTACATGCACAGTTTTAAGGCAGCTTTAATCACCTTTTTTGTAACTTCATGACTTAAAGGATTAGTTCACTTCCAGAACCAAAATGTACAGATAATGTACTCACCCTATTGTCATCCAAGATGTTCATGTCTTTTTTTCTTCAGCCATAAAGAAATTATGTTTTTTGAGGAAAACGTTTTAGCATTTCTTCTATGGTGCGAAATGATCGGTTATTTTATTTTTAAAAAAAAAAAAAAAAAAAAGGAAAAAGTACAATTTATATACTTTTTTAACCTCAAATGCTCATCTTGTCTAGCTCTGTGTGTGTTTTTTTTTATCCGGTTCATGACAGTTAGGTTTTGTCAGAAAACTCCCATCTCATTTTCTCCTCCCACTTCAAAATCATCCTACATCGCTGTTTTACCTTTTCGGTAAAGAGCGTTTGCCCTTCTTTGGACGTTCACTTTGTAAACGCTGGGTCGGTAATTCTGCAGTGATGTAGGACAATTTTGAAGTGAGTTTTTGGACAAACCCTAACTGTTATGAACCGGAATACATAGAGTTCATGCAGAGCTAGAAGAGACGAGTGTTTAAGCTGAAAAACTATATAAATTGTAATTTTGTTTTTTTTTTTTTTTTTTTTTTTTTTTTTAGAAAATGCCTGATCGTTTCGCTAGATAAGACCCTTTTCCTCGGCTGGGATTGTTTAGAGTCCTTTGAAGCTGCATTTAAACTACATTTGAAAGTTCAAACTCAGGGGCACCATTGAAGTCCACTATATGGAGAACATTCCTAAAATGTTTTCCTCAAGAAACATAATTTCTTTACGACTGAAGAAAGAAAGACATGAACATCTTGGATGACACGGGGGTGAGTACATTATCTGTAATTTTTGTTCTGGAAGTGAACTAATCCTTTAACTGACAACATAACTACGACACTGCATACTCATAGTTTCATTTAAGTTTGAATATGATACAGCACTTTAATATATCCTAATACAGCGCGCGCCAGTGAAGTTGGAGCGTGCATCTGAAAAGTCTTGTAAAGAGGTTCTGCGACTAAATAAACGCTATTCTTTAGCAGTTGTGAGTGGAGTGGCCAAACCTAACCCCGCGCCCTGCGTTAATTGCGTTAAAGATTTTTAACGCATTTAACTGAAAACATTAATCGCCTGCATTACCATGCTAATTTTGACACCACTAGTACTTACTATTATAATAACAATAAATTATGCACAATTACATGCAAGTAACATTAAACCAAACCCTAATCCCAACCCTAATCATATAGTAAGTACATGTAGCTATTCAATATTACTTATAACTTAAATGTATAATTACTCCATAACAAGGACACCTTAAAAAAAAGTGTAACTCCGCTTTCTGATAATGAAAATGATTTTATTAGGTTTAGATTTAGAAACGCCAGCAGCAAACACTTTTGTGGAGGACGTGGAAGGTGAAGGTGAAGTTCACCCTTCATCTCCACGTATCCTGATGATAATGTTTCTTTTCAAATCTATCATAATTAGCTATAAATGTTTTAATGTTAGACAACATTAAATACTGGGTTAACTGTTTTTAGAAAGGTCGCAGTAGCTATGTTTCCATCCAAAGATGTGAATTTAACTTATGCGCAAAACTGGAATATCGCATAAAACATTTGCGCATAAAGCACCGTTTCCATCCAACGAGACAAAGAGAACAAAATCGTCATTCCTGATAAACATGCACTAAATATCACTAAGAAAACTAGGAGAAGTCACTGACAATAATAATTTTCATATAAATATATGAATTGCTTGCACCTTAGGGTGCGAGAAAAAAAAAAGTAAGGGTGCGAGGAAATTTTTCCCACCGGTTAATTGACGTAATACCGGTATCACCGGGGGGAGAGGTTGTGGGGTAGTTCGTTAGAGTTTTCTCTCTTTTGCACGCATTTCTTCGCTTTCAAATGCACGTGCACATTTTACTTTCATTAGAATTAGCAGCAATTCGGCGTCAACTGATTGAATAGACAATAAAACAGGACAAACTCACTTATATTAAACATAAAATTATTTATTTAAAAACAGAACGAATAAAAACCAAATAAATAAGAAACTATATGTTCTACCTGTAAGCCTCCAAAAGTCACATGACTTTTTTTAAATGCGCATGGAGGAATTTATTAGGTAAAAGTGTTTCCGTCGTAGTTTATGCACATTTTTTCTTATCGGATAAAAAGTTTATCCTACTATAAGAGTTTTTTTTTATGCGATATTCCAAAATGTGCATAAAAATAGGTGGATGGGAACACAGCTATTGCCTTCAACAGTAGCCTAAAATGAGACACAAGTCAAAATGGGAAACCACTTTTCAAGTTGATAAAATATGGCACCATCTATCATGCATTGACAGATCAAGCGCCAGATTGCATTAAGAAAGTAAACCGGGACCATTTTGATTCAATCTTGACTTTAAAGCAAAAACATCACCTAAAGTTCTACACTCTGTTTTTTGTGAATGCGGCTTCGTCTGAAAGCAGAATTGCTGTAAAGATATCAAACCCTGACTGCAGACCACCGGAAACCCTTATAAGGATGTTGCGTGGGGCTTGCCTGTGTGTGCGTGCCCGTTTGTGTGTGTGTGTGTGTGTGTGTGTGTGTGTGTGTGTGTGTGCGAGATGACACTGGCAAAGCCTAACGGTTTACACAAGCGAAGCTCAATCTAGCTGTTGCTAGGGCAACAGGAGCAGCATGAGTCTGTGTGTGCAGGTGCCGTTCCTGCGTCTGACTGCGGGAGGAAGCGGGGAGAGAAAGAGAGGGTTTTTTTCTTTTTTAAGAAGGAGGATTGACTGGGTGAACGATTGATTATCTGTGGGAGAGACCCCAATGGGAATGGAAGGATGACGATAGAGGAAAAGAAAGGATTGAGAGAGAGAAAGAAAGGTAGTTTGATAGAGAGGCAGCCCTGAACGGGAGCCCAAGGACTCAGCGGGAGTCCGGTAACCCGAGTGACTTTCATACAGAGAGGAAATGAAGGAAAAACAACATGTAATACAGAGTGTAATAATGCAATACATTCAGCTATAACAACTAACAAATGAACACTGTCAAGCTCCAAAAGTGATTTTGAGTCTGTTCGATGCAGTGCTGTGTTTCTGGATGAACATTTTTATATTTTGGGTGAACTATTCCTTTAAGGGTTTATTTATGTGTGTGTGAGTGTGTGTGCTTAGATCTCACAGCCAGAAAAATCTGCTGCCTGCGCTGCGTTCTCTCTTGTGTGTGTTGCGTGTGTTTTCAGAGCCGCACAAAAGCAGATTTCCCCAGCACAATGCCAGATTCACCCGGTCCATTCTGGAAATTCCTCCACTTCTGACAGGGAATCTGGGCTTCTCCAGCAGCTGTGCCGACCGCTTTCCTCCTCCATTCACACATGTCCAATCCCTCGTGTGTTTTTTTTTTAATGTTTATTTAAATTTTATTTAAATACAGTATCAGGATCAGTACGATTTTTTTTTTTAAAATACTTTTATTCATCAAGGATGCATTAAATTGATCCAATGAGACAATGATAATGTTAGAAAAAATTTGTATCTCAAACAAATAATAATAATAATAATAATAATAAACTAAGAAGAAAAAAAAAAACACATCCCCAAATCTGCTATAAAAGGAATAAATTATTTATTTATTTATTTATTTATTTATTTATTTATTTTTTAATATACACTGCTGTTTAAAAGTTCGGGATCAGTACGATTGTTTTAAAATGTTTTTTAAAGAAATGGCTCATCAAGGCTGCATTTATTTGATCAAAAGTACAGAACAAAACTATAATAATGTAAAATATTATTTAAATGTAAAACAATTGTTTTCTATATGAATATATTTTAAAATGTAATTTATTCCTGTGATGCAAAGCTGAATTTTCAGTATCATTACTCCAGTCTTCAGTGTCACATGATCTTTCAGAAATCATTCTAATATGCGGATTTATTATCAGGGTTGGAAATAGTTGTGCTGCTTAATATTTTGTTGGAACCTGTGATACTTTAAGGATTCTTTAATAAATAAAACATTAAAAAGAACTGATATAAAATAGAAAAAAAAAATGGAAATAGTAATCTTTTGTAACAATATAAACTACCATTTAAAAGTTTGTAGTCAGTAAATTTGTCTTTCTTTTTTTTTTTGAAAGAAATTAATGCTTTTATTCACCAAGGATGTGTTAAATTGATAAAAACTGATAGTGATTTCTATTTTAAGAAATCACTATTACTGATGAGAGATTTCGATTTTGAATAAATGCTGTTCTTTTTTAGTTTTTATTCATCAAAGAATCCTGAAAAAAAAAAAAAAAAAAAATTAAAGCAGCACAACTGCTTCCAACATTGATAATAAAAGTAAATAAATCAGCATATTAAAAAGAATTTCCGAAGGATCATGTGACACTAAAGACTATAAGACACTAATGATGCTAAAAATTCAGCTTTGCATCACAGGAATAAATTATATTATTATTATATATATATTTCAAAATATATTAAAATAGAAAGCCATTATTTTAAACTGAGCATAAGAGAATTCTTAAAAAAAAAACTTTAAAAATCTTACTGATCCCAAACTTTAGAACAGCAAAAAATGTAAATAAAAAATTATTACTGTTTTACAATTACAAATATTACTGTTTTATTGTATATTTGGACTAATAAATGCAGCCTTGGTGAGCGTAAGACATTAAACAGATTTGACCGGTCCCAGACTTTTGAACAGTAGATGCTGTCAAAATAATAAAATACATAATGCATTATAGTTAAAGGCCAGTTAATCTAATAATTGTAAAATATTGGTTAATTAAGATTTAAGGCTGTGTCACTTCTCAAACATGCAGATGAAAAACACTCCATCATGTGGCCAAAAATTTAGAAAATGTGAAGTTTTGCTGCAGTGCATTCTAAAAAGTCATAGTCTCATTAACCCTTGAGAAGCTTTTGAAAATTCAATGTGCAATATTCCTTCCGTCTTTTCAAACTGGATTTTCAGAGATTACCTTCTGTTCATGTCAAGTGTTGCCGTCACACCCTTTCTCTTGCCCTTTGACCTCATGTTGCAATCTGTCCATTAAAGGAAACATTTGTGTGCATGTACATATGTGTGTGTAAAATATGACCGTTCCCCTTTAAAACTGATTCACACCCTCAGTGAAAGAGAGCCAGAGTGCGTTTTGACCCTCACTACAATCTGTGCACCAGCAGGACACCTCCTCTCTCTCTCTCTCTCTCTCTCTCTCTGTCTTCAGCCTTGGCTTTGTCCTTGTCCTTCAAAGCTGAGTGAATTTTCTGTTATTTTCAGATCAGATTGTCTAGAAAAGTGATATAATATCACATAGTAATAACTGATTTAGAACATCCAGCTTTCTCCACCTTTTAAATTACACTGAAGTGACTTTTAATGAAATCATAACAGTAATTACATTAATTATATTATTTAATAAACACTATTTCTATCCATCTACTTCAAATTTTCACATTCAGTTCAGTGCAATACTTGCCATTACTTTCGATTCTTAAATGGAGGTTTCACATATTACATGGCAAGGTTGTAAATGGTAATGTACATTTTCATTCGCACTTTTACACGTTTGCATCGTTGTTTTGTTGTTGTAGTTTTGCTGGCTGAAAAATATCGCTTGCAGCATGTTAACACCTGATTTCAGGTCAGGGTGATCGTTTTAGATCCACCTGGTGGTTATGCAGGAGAAATCGCAGAACAATTAGAGTTGGAGCTCGGAAAGCCAAATAGCCATACAGACAAGCGCTGAATGAACCATTGCGTTTGTGAAGTGCTTTTCAGACAAGTGAAGTGTTTTACATGCAAATGAGATTCAGCACATTATTATTAAAGTGAAGTACCTTGTGGATGTTGTGAGACTGCCAGCGAGATCTTGTCCAATAAAACGCTGTCAGCGGAGACGATGGATGTCAGTCCACTGATCGTGTGTTTGAAGTATGTTTCAGATCAGCGGCGCTGTGGGAAACTCAAGCTGTTCGCTGTAGGGTCGGGAGTTTATGGTAGTGATGTTAGTATTGATTGTGTAGGCAGACTTACACTGTGTACTGCATGTCCACAATAGCTTTGAACATCAAACCGCATTCACACTCAAATTTAGCGTCTGAGTAAAACTGAATGTTCAGAGGGAAAAAACATGGGGCGGAGCTTCATTTTGCCCTTTGAAATTTGATTAGTGGGTGCTGATGTTACAGATTAATATTATTTTATTATTTTTCCCCACCCACCCAGCTATGGTTGTATCTTTCAAAAAAAAACATTATTAGTTCATTTAAATGTTACTATTATGTTTTAGTTTTTTATCTACATTATTAAAGACAGTAAACGGTCAATATTTTAAATTATTGTTATTTTATTTATACGCTGTTATAGATTTATTTATATTGGGAATTAGATTTTGTATTTATATTATTGGCCTTTTATTTTTATTTTTTTCATTTTTTTATTTTTAGTTTCAGTTTTGGTTATTTTAGTTATTAAATTAGTGCTTCAGCTTATTTCAGTTGGTTTTTTTGTTTAGTTTAAATTTTTTTTGTTTAGTTTAGCTTAAATCTAATATTTAAGTCAAAATTCAAGTCAAATGTATTTGTGTTGCGCTTTTCGCAGTACACTTTGTTTCAAAGTAGCTTTGAAGAAAGTCATGATATTAATTTTGAGAATTTCTTAATATCTTAAGTCATTCAGCAATTTTATATTTTATTTCAGCTTAATTTCAATTAAAAAAAGTAGTTTTTCTGCATTAAAGTCAATTACCATTCCCAACTAATTTAACTTATTTCAGATGTACAAAGGAAAAAAAAAAAAAACTGTAGGGTGAGACTTGATTACATCTATTGGAAAGCTGTATTATCCAGAAACTGTGTTATTTAAAGGGTGTAAGAACTCTAATATTCCTTTTTAACCCTGAAAAGAAAGAAAACTCCATTGAAAGTCTGAAGATGAGTATGTGATGACATCATAATTATATTTCTGGTTTATTACGATGAAAAGGGAGTGAACTAAATGATTTGAGAGGCACCGACGATTTAAATCGAAGAGGTTGTGAAATATAATAATGCTCAGTATTGATTTCTGCAGAGAAATGACCGTCAGGGCGTGCTTGGGAATAACTCTCGCTCACAGAAGCAGCCGAGATTGATTGCTGAACGAGCGTTAAAGAGGCACATGAAAATGTGGACGTACAGTCGAGATGAATGGGGAGAGCTTATGAGCAGGAAAGGGTTAAAACCATTCTGCCGTGAACATATGGAGAGAGTGAGCTGGCATGAATGGATGTATGAAAAAAATGAATGGCAGTCGAAGGAGATGATTGGCAGAGAGGGATGAATGGGGAAGAGGTGGATTGATGTGAAGCAGGAGATGTGGTTGCGGTTCATGCGTGTTCTCATTTGCCCTCTGGCAGAGCTCATCCTGTTGCGTAACGGGGGCCGTTCCTTCAGCAGCTGTTGCCATGGGAATTCTGCAAATGGGGGGGTTCAAGCATTCCTGTGAATCTCCTCCGAGTCTTCCCTCTGCTTTCCCTTTCATAGATTCACAAATTAGAAACAAATTAGTTGGAAACCACGCATTTCCTGTTGGAGAACAAATGGGCGGCACCCAGACAGATCTGTGAGCGACTGACAGAATAAAATAATGATTTCGGCTGTGTTTGCAATGGAATACTAGAGTACCGCGCACTATATATTATACACTACATGGTGTTTTTTGTAGACTACCATTCGAGAATTTGAGGTTGGTTAATTCCTAAAAGAAACTGCTGCTTTTATTCAGCAGGAATGCATTAAATTGGTTGTAAGTAACTGAAAAGATTATAATGTGATTTTTTTTTTTTTTTTTTTTTTTTCAAATAAATTAATTAATCACAGTTTGTTTAAAAATATTAAGCAGCACAACCATTGATAATATTAAGAACATTTTCTTGAGCAGCAAATCACCATATTATAATGATTTCTGAAGGATCATGTGACATTGAAGACTGGAGTAATGATGCTGAAAATTCAGCTTTGTAGCACATTAATTAAATAAATTACTTTTTTAAACTCAATTATTATTATTATTATTATTATTATTATTATTATTATTTTTATTAATTTAATTAATTATCTTTTTTTAAATAAAAACTACTATATATATATATATATATATATATATATATATATATATATATAAAGCAAGAAATTGCTATAAATTGTTTACAGTGATGATAAAGACACTGAACTTTCTATTTATCAAAGAAACCTTATTCTACTTAGCTGTTTTTAACATAATAATAATAATAATAAAATATTTTTTGAGCAGCAAATCAGAATATTAGAATGATTTCTGAAGGATGATGTGTCACTAATGATGCTAAAAATTCAGCTTTGAAATCACAGGAATAAATTACATTTTAAAATATATACAAATAGAAAACAGTTGCTTTAAATAGTAAAAATATTTCAGATTTTTACTGTTTTTGCTGTACTTTGGATCAAATAAAGGCAGGCTTGGTGAGCAGAAAAAAAAAAAAAACAATAAAAATCTTACTGTTCAAAAACTTTTGACTGGTAGTGTATATATTACAATTTCAGAACAATTTTGTGTAAATATGTCTGCTTAAATAATGAGTAAACAAATATATTGTTAATATTGTTTTCGGTTAACTGAAACACCTGGAAATTAAAGGTCAGGTCTGGTGCAGTGCATTATGGTTATCCAACACAGTTCAGTAGATATTCCGCACAAAATGTACTGTGAAAAGTTGCTTAATGCATACTGCATGCTGCAAAAGCAGACAAGCATTATGATATGATGCTACTCACAACCTAGCTTTTGCTTTTATTTATTTCTAGCTGTCAGTCAGTGTTTTTAGCATTTATGAGTCTGTTTGTGAATGTGTGAGGGCTTGTTTATAGGCTGTGAAAGCATGTGTGTTTTTGTGTGCTCTGAGCGTGAGAACCGCTGGGCTCTGACTAAACTATGCCTGAGGTGTGTAAGTGTGTGTAAGTCTAGGTGTATGATGACTAACTCTGTGTCCGTGTGTGTGTCTGTATGAGTGTGAGAACAGAACTCATCCACCCATAACATGCAGATCTAGCAGGTGTTAACCAGAGATTCACAGACAGCTGTGGAAGTAAACGAGTGTTTGTGTGTGTTTACACGCTTTCCGTTGTGTTAGTATCTAGTACACAGGTGTAGGACCACGGTCCTCTGTTTCTATCTGTGTGTGGGCGTAGTTTACCGCAGCAGATGAGAGGAACATGTCATGATTATGACTGGCCATGTTCTTTGTTACTTTTAGTCATTTTACATATCCTGTACAGATACATTTGTGTGTGTTCTTGTTTGTTGTGATGATTAAGAGTTGAGGTTAACAATATGAGTTTCGAATTTCCCAGCGCTGATATATAACACGTTTTTCAATATATATTCAAAATGTATTATTGGTCATCACTGAGGCTGTTTGCAGGTTTTGACAAATAAATTAGCACAATGTCAACATACAGTTTAGGTCTTACAGTTTAAGTTTACATACACTTTGCAGAATCTGCAAAATGTTAATTATTTCACCAAGATAAGAAGGATCATACAGTACAAAATGCATGTTATTTTTTTTTATTTAGTACTGAATAAGATATTTCACGTAAAAGACGTTTACATATAGTCCACAAGAGAAAACAGTAGTTGAATTTATTAAAATTCTTAATACTGTGTTGTTACCTGAGTGATCCACAGCTGTGTTTTTTTTTTAGTGATAGTTGTTCATGGGTCCCTTGTTTTTCCTGAACAGCTGAACTGCCTGCTGTTCTTCAGAAAAATCCTTCAGGTGCATTTTTGTGTATTTGAATCCTTTCCAACAATGACTGTTGATTTTGAGATCCATCTTTTCACACTGAGGACAACCGAGGGACTCGTATGCAACTATTACAGAAGGTTCAAACGCTCACTGATGCTTCAGAAGGAAACACGATGCATTAAGAGCTGGGGGGTGAAAACTTTTGAATTTAGGGTAAATTTAAATTATTGTATCTTCTGGGTAACATGTAAGCCTGTTCTGTAGCTTCTGAAGGGCAGTACTAAATGGAAAAGAATATGATATTTAGGTAAAATAAGAAAAATGTACACATTTTTATTGTTCAAAAGTTTTCACCCCCCGGCTCTTAATGCATCGTTTTTTCCTTCTGAAGCATCATTGAACATTTGAACCTTCTGTAATAGTTGCATATGAGTCCCTCAGTTGTCCTCGGTGTGAAAAGATGGATCTCAAAATCATACATACATTGTTGGAAAGGGTTTAAATACACAAAAATGCTGAGAAACCAAAGAATTTGTGGGACCTGAAAGATTTTTCTGAAGAACAGCAGGCAGTTTAACTTCAGGACAAACAAGGGACTCATGAACAACTATTACTAAACAAAAACAAACAAACAAACAAACAAAACACACAGCTGTGTGTCATTCAGGTAACAACACAGTATTAAGAATCAAGCATATGCAAACAGGGTCATTTTTATAAATTCAACTATTATTTTGTCTTGTGGACTATATGTAAACGTATTTTATGTGAAATATCATATTCAGGTCAGTACTAAATAAAAAATAACATGCATTTTGTATGATCCCTCTTATTTTGGTCAAATAATTAACATTTTGCAGATTCTGCAAGGCGTATGTGAACATTTGATCTGTACCTAGTGATTAATCTGTTATCAATGTCACTCAACATATTGTCGTGAAAATCTGACTCTAAATCTCAAAATATTGGTTAATTTGTGTAATTGGCCTGGCAGATTTGAGCGTTTTTGTGTGTGCATCTGTGCACGTCTCTGAGCGTGTTTATGTGTTTTTTTTTTTTTTTTTTTTTTTTTTTTGAGTGGGCGGCCGTGCCGTGTGGAGTGTGTGGGCCCGAGTCTTATATTAATAGGAGTGTGTGGCGGTAACGTGGGCGGTGACTCTCTGCAAGTGGGTTAGAAGCTAATCTGATGCTGACAAACTCTCAGCTCCCACCGCTGTGTGCGTGGCTCGAAGCGTTCAGCCGAAGGAATTAGCCAGCCAGCTTTTTATAGACCTTCCGTCCTGCTTTGTCTCTCTCTCTCTCATTCGCTGAGAGAGGAAGTCAGCGTGGTGGTAGCCAGGGCTTTCCCTGATTTAGCGCAGGGATTAAAAACACTGAAAAAGTAGTTGGCAAAAAAAGAGCGCAGGAGGAGGAGACACAGATAGAAGGAAGGAGGGAACAAGGGAGGGTTGGTAAACGGTAGCTTAGATTGAGTGAGTGAGTGAGTGAGCTATCAACACCCAGCCGGCTTTTCAGACGAAAGCGAAAGAAACAGAAAGGGAGAGTTTCTAGGCGAGGTCTGTCCGCTGTGTTGTGGTCGGAGGTGGTTATGCGGTGTGTGTGTCTGCGTGTGTGTGTGTTTGAGAAAGAGGACACACTCTGAGGGGAGGTCCAGGTGTTCCCCAGCGGCGTTCCTCTGCGATTCAGGGAAATCCGGCTTGTCCTGATACAGACTCGCTTTCACTGGAAGACAAAAAACTGAAGCAGCCCTGCCGTCTGTATATCAGCACTGCTCAGGTACTCGATATTGATGTATGCGATCATATGTTGACCTCCTGCCTTCATATGTTGATTTCTTTTTTTCTGGTCTTGTAGAGTAGAATTGTTGTAAATGTTGCATGATTGGCCGTTCATCTGTCTTTTATGATTGGCCAGATGTGCATTAGTGTTTTTGAAACTGTTGCACCAGCCTGATGCTTGCATTTTTTTTGGAATATTGCATGATTGGTCCACTGTATGTTTGCATTTTATGCAAGTGTTGGGCAATTGGTCAGCTTTGCATTTGTATTAATTTTTTGTTTATTTGTTTGTTTAAAAAATATTGCTTAGTAAGGCAGTTTAAAATTTGTATTTTCTAATTGTTGCTTAATTATTTCTAATTGTTAATTAAAAAAAAAAAACATGGTCGCATGATTTGCATAGTTCTGTTTGTTTGTTTATTTATTTATATAGTTCCCTTTTTTTGGTTGGCTTTGCAGTTGTAATTTTGAAAGTATGCAATTGGCCAGATTAATCTGCTATTTATTTATTTATTTATTGTTATTTATTGTTTATATATTTATTGTTGTACGATTGGACAGCTTTTTTGGAGTCTTGCATGATTGGTCAGCTTTATATTTGCATTTTATGAAATTTTTGCACAATTGGGCATAAAAACGTTTATTTATTTATTTATTTGGTCAGCATAATGTTTGTATTGTCTGTTTATTGCCCTTTTTAATTGTTACATATAGTCAAAATATTTATTTTATTTTATTATTTGTTTTATTTGTTAATTTGTTTGTTGCACGATTGGCCAACTTTTTTGGAGTGTTGCATGATTGGTCAGCTTTTTATTTGCATTTTATGAAAATAATGCACAATTGGGCATAAAAAGTGTTTTAAAATATAATAATTTATAATAAAATATAATAAAATTTATTTATTTACGTATTTATTTATTTGGTCAGCATAATGTTTGTATTGTCTGTTTATAGCCATTTTCTATTTGTTACATTACTATGCAAGTCCAAATATTGATTTTTTTATTTATTGTTGTTGTTGCCTAATTAGTCATCTTTACAGTTGAAAGTGTTCAGTTGGCCAGATTTGTGTTCATCCATTTTTTTTTAATGAACTGCTGCATGATTGGCTAGCCTAACACTTGTTTTTTTTTTTTTTTTTTTTGAGTGTTGTACAATTGGTCTGCCTTGCAATTGTTCTGTTAATTTATTTATTGTGTGATAGGTCAACTTATATTTGTATTTTTGAATTGAGACCCAATTTGTCATGAATGCAATAGTATTATTTTTTTTATTATTGCATGATACAGCCATTTCAACATTTAAATTAAAATTTTATTCATTTATTTACTTACTTACTTAATGTTGCATATATATATATATATAGAGAGAGAGAGAGAGAGAGAGAGAGAGAGAGAGAGAAAGTTCTATGGTTTATATTTTATTAAAAATATTAAAAAATATACTTAAAAAATATATTTGTTATTTTTTAAAATTTGTTATTTGTCAGTTTTTTTTATGTTTTTAATTAAAATATAAAACTTTTGTGTATGTGAATCTCTGAGCATGAAGAGTATATATTTATTTCTATAAAAATATAGAATGGAAAAATTATAGAATAGAAAAATTATTAAATTTTATGTTTTTAATTACAAATATTTTACAATATTTGTTATTTGTCAATTTTTTTTTTTATTTCTTGTGCATGTCAGTCGGGATGTCGAGATTACTGTCGGTAATCTTATGGTCGATTAGTGCAGCAAGGTCGTGAATCTCTCCTGTCTGGTCTTAGGGTTAATAGTATTAATAAGGCGGCCTACTTTAACGCTGACCGCTGGCAGTACAACAACATAGACAACTTCATTTTATTTATTTATTTATTTTTTTTATTGCCACTTTTGTTATTGGAGATTCATACTAACCTAGGAGTCGTGATTGCAATTCTGCAGGGTCACGGGGGGCATTTCCCCTCCTCTGCCCCGAGGGCTGAGTGACTGATGGGTTGGGGAGAGGATCAGCCCAGAATGGATGAGCCCACAGCGGTTGCGTAACACAGTCAGAGATGTACTTAGTGCTATAAACACCCAGTACAGACCTGGCTCGAGAGTTCTGGTTTACATTAACACCAGAAAGACAAATGACCCCCATTAGTGAGCAAAAGTACTGTTAACACAGTCACAGGACATTTCATGCAACCACGTGTGTGTTTGTTTGAGTAAGAGAGTTTGTTTATGGACTGCGATTTTGGCATTTGATGGACCACAGCTGAAGCTGTGAGACTGTCATATGGATGAATCGGACAGAAAGAAAGACAGCGAGTAAAACAAGTAATGTTTGTTTAAGGAGGGCTTAACAGTAAGGATGACCAGTGGGTTAGCTAATGGAAATGTCCCTATCGGCTAGTGTTGTGTCGCTATATCTCAGTACTCAATATGATTGATCATTTTTAATGGCAGTTTTTCAAACACTCTTAACCCTATAGATGGGGTAAGCTGTGTCAGAGCTCAACTAATAGTAATAGTAAGTTCAATTGAAATGCATTCCATTACATGTAATTAAATTAATATAAATTTATTGTGTTTTAATATTTTTTAAATTATTTTATAATTTATGTATTAATTATACATAAAATGTTTTTAAACACACACACACACACACACACACACACACACATATATATATAGAGAGAGAGAGAGATATAGAGAGATAGATATAAAATAAAAATTGTAAAATTAGTTAGAAATTATGTAATATTTATCATTTATTTTATAATTATTTATGATATGTAAATAAATTAATTTTACAGTATTACATATATTTTAAAATGGAAAAAGAGAGAGTGAGGATGGGGGGAATAGAGGAGAGACAAAATGATGTGAAATTGAGGTGCAAGACAAAAGAGGTAAAGATAAAGATAAAGGGAGTGTTGGATAATTGTTATTTGTGGATTCTCCGTTTTCGCTCGTCTCACCGTGTTAGATTACATAATGCTGCCTCCAGCCAGGCTCTAACCGGAGCGGGAAAACACAGAAAGCGACTCGCAAACACGCACACATACACGGCTGTTCTGATGGTCTGTAACTCGTCATGTTGCTTTGGCTGACACTCTGAAGCGCCAGGCTGCTTGACATACACTCTCACACACATGCTGCTCCAAAAGAGCCAACAGAAATCAAATCACATTCTCACAATATTTCCCTGTAATCTAGTGCCACAGATTTAGCGTATTGCCTGCATCCTAATTCAAACAGATTCTGAGTAGTCTAGGATTAGTGCAGTGTTTTCAGTGGATTTTAACAAAATATGCACTGGTGCGTAATGTTTCAGGCTAATATTACCCACAACCCCTTGCGACATTAAGGAGTTTGTGACAGTTCTCTATAACCACAGTCTAAAATTAACACTTGCTAACTTCCACATAAGAGTACAAAAGGGATTTGTTTAGTAAAGTGTGTAAAATGTTTGTTGGCTTTTGACTTCATTAGGAGTTTCAATATTAGATTGGGTTAAGTTTGAATTGTGCAAACAATAGTCTCTCCTTGATTATGCAAGTGACCAGATGATCTCATTTTACTGTAAGAAAGAAAAAAAACTTGTGTTGCGACTTCTAATTTACAATTTGCAATTCACTTCAGTGGAAAGGTTGTCATCTTAGGGCTTTTTGTCATCCAGAATTTCATGTTAGAACTTGTGGAATCTTCCTTGCGGCAAGTAAGAAGAACAAAATCACAATGGCCACATACACACTGCAAAGTGACAACTGTGGAGAGTGAATGCCTTAAATGATCATTTTGTGTGTGTGAGGAACAGAACTCGCTCTTGAATTTGCTATGACTGACATGATTTACTGAAGTAATGTTGCATCGACCAAAGACTTGATACGTTTAGTAATTTTAACTAAAATGCCATTGACAGAGACGTCATGTTTTGTTAATGCTTGAAAAAGTACACTCTTGAAGTGTTGCCATGTCCACTTATTATAAGCAATGCATAATAAAGGGATAGTTCACCCAAAAAATACAAATTCTGTCATTAATTACTCACCCTCATGTTGTTCCAAACCTGTAAGACCTTCTTTCATCTTTGGAACACAAATTAAAATATTTTTGTTGAAATCTGAGAGATTTCTGACCCTGCATAGACAGCGATGGAACTGACACACTCAAGGCCCAGAAAGGTAGTAAAGACACTGTTAAAATAATCCATGTGACATCAGTGGTTTTCTGAAGCTATGAGAATATTTTTTGTGTGCAAAGAAAACAAAAATAACCACTTTATTCCACAATTTATTTTCTTCTGTGTCAGTCTTGGACGCACGTTCACGCAAAGTACCACGACGCATACTGACGCAGGGGCCGGCTTTGAGGTACTTTGTGGTAGCTTCATAAAATTGCAGTTGAACCGCTGATGTCACATGGACTATTTTAACAATGTCTTTACTATGTTTCTGGGCCTTGAGTGTGTCAGTTGCTGTCTATGCAGGGTCAGAAATCTCTCAGATTTCAACAAAAATATCTTAATTTGTGTTCCAAAGATAAACGAAGGTCTTATAGGTTTGGAACAACATGGGGGAGAGTTATTAATGACAGAATTGTAATTTTTGGGTGAACTATCGCTTTAATATTCATTGCTTATAATAAGGGGACACTTCAAGAGCGTGTTCTGTAAAGCAGCCTAATAAACATAATCGAAACATGACGGCTCTGTCAATGGTATTTTAGTTCAAATGGCTAAACATAAGTGTTTGGTCGCTGTAATATTACTTAGGTAAATAATCGTGTGTCAGTCATTGCAATTTCAAGAGTGAGATCTGTTCCTCACACATCCCACTATCCCGTTAAGCATCTTTGGGCTTGTTGTCTAAGATTGGCTCATAAAGCGATCCAGTTTATGGAGTTAATAAAGTAAGCAGGTGCAGACATTTTGTTATGTGGCTTATTTCCAAGATAAAACATTTAGATTTGAGTTTATTATGGGTTTGTTCTTTGTTTTGTTGTAAAATCTGGCAACGCTGAGTCAAGATGCACCTAATTTCCTGTGATTTCTTACACTGTGCATTAAATAGACTCTTGAGAGAAGCCAATTAAATGTGTCATTAACAACTTGTTCAGTTCTGTTCACACTACATACCTGAATTTATTAGTTAATTTGGTTTTATAACATTGTCACTCCTGAAAAATTACTGAAATGTGTGTGAACAGAACAGGATTGAGCACTAAAGGGTGAATTGGCAACTGAATTTAGCTGCCGTGTGTACGTGACTACTGTATCATGTGGTTTTACAATGCAGTCCAACCACAAAACATGTTCATGCTAAAATGATTATGACTTAAGAGAACAGCTGTTGACGGGTTTTTATCAGGTGAGAACCAGAGGAAACAGATCCCAGGTCAGTATGAAGGTGTTGAAGGCTTGGGGTTTTCTGGCTAATGCGATAGCATGTGCTATTCTCAGGTCAGTCTGTGTGAAGACAGGAAGTGTAAACTTCAGATGAACCAGCTAGAGGGACTCTCAGTTATTCCCAAACAGACAGGAAGAGCCCAGAGGGGCAGAGAAACACCTGTCACCTGTCTCCTGAGACTCTCACACACACACACACATATGCAGGAAGTCAGATGATTAGTGTGCTGTACTACTGACACCATAACATGACTAGTGCTATTACTCATACTTGGGTTTAATAAACTTTGCTATGTAGCTCTGCAGGGTTTGTGCTCCCGACATGAATGTTTCTTAAATCATGTGTCTGTGAGAGGTGTGGTGTTACTTTACTAATCAAATGAATGTATATTTTAACCTGGCAGATGATGAAACAAAAACATCCCAATAGACTTGCAGTGCAGGAGGAACCTGAGTCATATCTAGAGACCACAATATCAGAATATCACTGCGACTTCAGCCAGCCAACCAGAACATCTTAGCAACCGCATAGCAATGCCATAGCAACAACTGGTCATGCTAAAACGTGTTATTTTTTCACCATGTAGATCATGTGACACTGAAGACTAGAGTAGTGATACTGAAATTTTTCAGCTTTCATCACAGGATTAAATTACATTTAAAATATATTCAGTTATTTAGATATATAATAATGTTACACTTTATTACTATTTATTGTAGTTTTCATCAAATAAATTCAGCCTTGATAAGCATAAGGAAACTCTTTCAAAAATCAAACAAAACAAACAAATCTTATTCTGTCCCTCGCTGCTGAAAATAAAAACAGCTTAAAACCAGCCTCAGGTCTTAGCTAGTCTTTCAGCTGGTTTGAGAGAGGTTTTGGACAGATTGTTGGAAACCAGCTTGTCATTCAGCTACACAAGCTTGGTCAGATTATGAGACCAGCAAAAACCAGCTAAGACCAGCAAACCATCATAAGATGTTTTTCTCTCTGTCTACTTCTGGGATTTCAACTGATTTAAGTTTACCTGATTTAAACTGGATGTAGCTGGTTTAAGATGCACTAAAAATAATTTCACTCAGAAACGGCTAGTAAATTTCACAATTAATTACCAAGAAACAGGAAGTAAAATATTTAATTAATGGGAAATTTTGCAGTAAAAAGACTGAAGTAGTTTTGAAGACTAAAATGGTTTTAGGTTTTTTAGATTTTATTTTTTTATCTCCACTTATATTTCCTTCAGGAAATGTGAATCTAGTTTGAAAAGTAGCTTACAATTTGATGATATGTCTGTTGCCATACTGTTGTAACTAGCAATTTTTTTCATGGTTAACATGATGCATGTTTACAAAAACACCTAAGTTGGATTTAGCTGCCAAATGGATTCAATTGAATGTAATTCACTTTAACTGAAATTTCAGCTAAGGCCAGCAAAATCTACTTTTGGGTTTTATAACAATTTTCCCTGCTGGAAAAAAAACAAAAAAAAAAAACGGCTAGAACCAGCCTATGCTGGTTAGATGGACTTATCTGGTCTAAGCTGGATAATTTTGCTCAGAAACTGCTAGTAAATTTTACAATTAATTAATAAGAAACCGGAAATAATGCATTGAATTAAATGTGAAATTTTGCAGTAAAAAGACTGAAATAATTTTAAAGACTGAAATGGTTTTAGCTTTCTTAGCTTTTTTTTTTATATATTTCCACTCATTTTTCCTTCAGGAAATGTGATTCTAGTTTGAAAAGTAGCCTACAATTTGATGATATGTCTACTGTCAGGCTGCTTTAACCAGAAAAATGGTAAAAAAATAAATAAATTCTGTAATTAAAATAAAAACGCATGTTTACAAAACACCTAATTTAGATTGAGCTGCCAAATTGATTCAGTTTAATTTTGTTAAAAATGAAATTTTCAGCTGGTTTGAAAGAGGTTTTGGTCCCTTTTTCAGATTGTCAGACTTGGAAACCAGCTTGTCGTTCAGCTACACAAGCTTGGTCATATTATGAGACCAGCATAAACCAGCAAGATTTATAATTCCCTCTGTCTATTTTTGTGTTTCATAACAATTTACCCTGCTGAAAAGAAAAAAAACAGCTAAAACCAGCCTATGCTGTTTAGTTAGACATATCTGGTTTAAGCTGGATAATTTCACTCAGAAATTAGCTTCTTTTTTTTTTTAATTCCCTCCAGTACACCGTTCCTTATCTCCACTCATATTTTCTTTCAGGAAATGTGAATCTAGTTTGAAAAGTATCTTACAATCTGATAATATGTCTACTGTCATACTGCTGTAACCAGCAAAATGTTCACAGTTTTTTCTTGTTCAACATGACGCATGTTTACAAAAATACCTGATTTGGATTGAGCTGCTAAATGGATTTAATTTAATTTTGTTAACAGTACAATCCATTAGCCAATCAGTAAATGAATGCCTAATAGCATCTACATAGCGTTATTGTTAGTTAAACCCTTGTAGAAAATATAGCATTTTCTGTGTACCAGTTGAATTCCTTCCATTCTGTTTCTTACAGTGACACTTTGAAATTTCGTAACACGTATAATCCAGGTTACCCAGCAGCACTAAGTCAGTGAGAGAATTCCCATAATGACGCTACACATCCCTGTCCTAATGAGCTCAGAGGGATTAGCATGTTCTCTCTAAACATGACCCACGTCGAATCCCCTCGGCTGCCCCGTAACACACGGCGTTTCTTGCCCTTTTAGCGCTCTCGCTCTGCCTCGTCATAATTCACCAGTTCTCTTTCACATTAGTGGTAGCAAGTGCGGGCTGTAAAAAGATTAATGCGTTTCGAGAGGGAGGAGGTGGAGAGTGACATGAGAGGTTTCCGCCAATATAATGCATTTGCATAAGGCCCTCGATCCTATCAAAGAAACTCTGACTCATGATTTGTCAGATGGCCTTGTTAAACGTAACAATGTCATGTGACAACAATCTAGTACTGGAATAGTTTTCATAATGAAAGCGGTTTTGTGTAATGTTCTTTAAAAATTTAGTGCATTATGTAATACGCATTTAGTATAAAAGAATATACAGTGTTTCTGAAAGTCTCTTATACTCACCAACACTGTAAAAAACAATTTGTTGAGTCAACTTAAAATAATTTGTAACCTGGCTGCCTTACAATTTTAAGTTCAGTAAACTAAAAAAAAAGTTTATTCAACTTGAAATGTTAAATTATACTAAGCGACAACTTAGATATTTGAGTTGAATCATCTTAAAATTTTAAGGCAGCTGGGTTACTTACCCATCTGTTAAGTTTAGCAAACACAAATATCTAAGTTGTTACTTAGTACAACTTAAACATTTCAAGTCGACTAAACTTATTTTAGTTGACTGAACTTAAAATTTTAAGGCAGCAGGGTAACAGATTATTTTAAGCTGACTCAACAAATTGTGTTTTTTATTTTTTACAATGAAGGCTGCATTTGCTTGAAAAGAATAATTGTAAAAACATTGTTACACTTTAAAATACATGGTTTATATTTTAGTATATTTTAAAATGTAATTTATTCCTGTGTTGCAAAGCTGAATTTATATCATCATTACTCCAGTCTTAAGTGTCACATGATCCTTCATAAATCTTTCTGATATGCTAAATTGGTTCCTAATAAAAAATAATAATAATAATAACAGCTAAAACTAGCCTATGCTGGTTAGATGGACTTAGCTAGATGTCGCGGGTTTAAGATGCACTGAAAATAATTTCACTCAGAAATTGAAGTTTAGCAGTAAAAAGACTGAAATAAATTTTGCAGACTGAAATAGTTTTAGCTTTTTTAGCTTGTTTTTCATCTTCACTCATATTTCCTTCAGGAAATGCGAATCTTGTTTGAAAAGTAGCCTACAATTTGATGATATGTCTATAAGGGATGTAACGGTATGAACATTTCTGATCACGATTATAGTGACCAAAATTATCACGGTTATCAGTGTTATCACGGTATTGTTAATATGTACTGGAAGTCAAAAAGTTCAAAAAGTACTGATGCATAAATCACTTCACCAAGTTTTATGTTTAAAATCAACAAACAACAAATAAAATGGCTTTTTGTTTGCATAATCATTAAAACAACAACAGTAGCCTACCAATGATGTCTGGATTTTAAATGACAACATTACTGACAACAGTTTAACTAATAGCATGTTCAAATATCTAAGCTCTGAAAAAGTTTCATAAAAAGATAAACCTTTCAGCCTTTAAATAAAGAAAAATTTGTTAAATCACAATGATAATTGATTTAACAAATTATTATATGTGTTTTATTTGTTCCATAAATAATCTAGATAACTAGTCTGAATTGTTTAAATGTGTAGAATCCACTTAAGCTTGTTTTTCATCAACCGGTCAAAATTTATGCTACAAAAATGTTCAGTTTTTTGGTCAGACAAAAAAAGCACACAAGCTGTATGTAAATTTAAGTCTCTGTAAATCCACTGTATGACACTAGATGGTGCTTATGGAAAAGCTGAATTACAGCTGTTTCCCATTTCCCTTCAGAGGTACATTTATATAATTAATTTATTCATATATTCATTATAATTCCCGATGTTTCTGCCAGTGGGTGCCCAACCCCCAGTTGCAGAGTAAAACATACAAACAAAAGATACATTAGTTACCAAATAATACACACATTCTTTCCATGAGGGTTCACTTCACTAAATAAAATGATTTAATAAATACCTGTTTATAATAAGCACTTATTCACACGTACACAGGACAATGTTTGAGGCCGCACACGTAATATCTGAGGGAGCGCAAAGCCATGATCACTATGTGGGAGAGGAAGCCCGCTGCAAGCCGAGAGATTCGTGCTGGTACCCTCTCATACAATAATGCACTCTTGACATTTGCCATTAAAATAACACCAAAAACAGCTTCAAATGAACTGTGAAAATGAGAATAAAGTTCTAAAAGCTGCAATGCATTTCTTATTGCTTAAAATGAACGGAGACTGTCCTGTGTTTTTCCGTGGGTGCTCGATCATTTCCGTGGATTGGCGCCTATGTCCTTAGCGCTCTTTTAAAACATCCGCCGTTTCACACAAAATGAAACTACTCTGCATGCCGTGCACAAATGAGACTGTTACTTAAAACTCTGCTTTACACTATTTAGTTATCATCATTTGTTCAAATCGCGGTAATCAAATACGGTTTTATTGATAATTAAAATACAAAACAGTAATACTAACCATGGAGAATTTTATCCTGATTTATTGTCAAACCGGTAATCGTTACATCCCTAATGTCTAGGGATGTCTCATGTCCTAAACTAGCAAAATGGTCCCAGTTTTTCCATGGTTAACATGACGCATATTTACAAAAACACAAAATTTGGATTTAACTGCAAAATAGATGCCGTTTAATTTTGTTAAAAATGAAATTTCAGCTGGTTTAAGGGGGGTCTTGGTCCCTTTTTCCGAATTATATATATGTATAATATTATATATGTGGAATATATATGGAATATAATTGGAATATAATTGAACTTTCCATATGGAATATATATGGAAAGTTCAAAAGTATTTATTTGAAAATAGAATATTTTATAACATTACAAATGCTTGTACTGTCACTTTTGATCAATTTTATGCATACTTGATGAAAAAAATAAATGTATTTATTTATTTTATTTATTTATTTATTGGAAATTCTTACATATTAAAGTCTGTATTGCAGATCTTCTGTGCTTATGTGGGCTACACAGGTTCGATTCCAGGCTGTGTCCCATTTTGCTGTTTTTGCAAAACACAAAGTAGCAAAGTCCCAGAAAATAAATAAAAATAATCTGAAAAGGAATGTCCAGTGAAAGCCAGGCTTCACTGCGTTAAACAGTCCGTCTACAAGACGTCGTGTAATTACCGTAAATGGCACGCCAGCTTTGAAAAGAATGCATTGCCCTTTTCTTCTTTTCATACGGTAATATTAATTTTTGATGAGAGCTGGATTCTTTTGCTTCGCTGGAAGTAGGGATGAAAAAACCTCAGCGGTATAAAGGACGGGAGTGAATGTGCTTTTGTGTCGGCGCGATACAGTCGCGATGACAGCTGCATTCGACACGAACTCTGCAATTCTCTCACAGAGCGCCTCTGAAAGGAAACGGTGATGGAAGAGAGTTTTCTGCCTCCAGTGTGAGGCCTTTTCTCTTTCTTATTATTCAAACTGTCCTTTTGTCACATTCAGATCGGTTTCAGATTCATATGCAAAGAGACTCTTATTGCAAAGCTGGATTCAGTCAGAGGGAGTGTGAGAGAGAGTGATTTCCTTTTAAAATGAGTGTAAAACAGGTACGTTAAAGCACAGGTGTGTTCATTTTTAGCCTTATTAAGTTTTACGTACCTTGCTAGTTTGCTGTTAAGCTATTAGATTTATGATTTTCAGTGGATGTTAAAACTGGGAAATCCCATAGACTTCACATAGAGAAATCCCTTAGAGAATGTAGACTCTTTTGCTCTTTTTTAAGCATTCTACTTAATGTTATTAAGGTCTGCCCTCATCAAAGGTTTTCTTTAGTGACATTTAGGGCGTTGGTTTACTATGTTTGTAACAGTCGCCTCTATGACCAGTTAACAGGTTTTTTTTTTTTTTAACTAACCAAAGAGGGGCTTTGATGAAGCTGCCAAAATTCCCCTGATATAAAAGTATCAGCAACTTACAAAAATTGAACATGGGGATTTCCTACATGTTTATTTGTTTGTTTTCACACTTGCGTTTACATTTATTAACATGTAGCCTAAATGAGAATATTAATGCAGTTGTGAGCTGTTGAGGTTTGTGTGTAATAAGTGTGTGTGCACTGCACTCTCAAAAATTACATACTCAGTTGATAGAGTTGAACTCAAAAGTTTGCATACAATCTTTTTTGCATGGAATCTGCAAAATGTTAATCATTTTACCAAAATAAGAGGGATCATACAAAAAGCATTTTATTTAGTTAGAATTAGTACTGACCTGAATCAGTCCACAAGAGAAAATAATAGTTGAATTTATAAAAATGACCCTGAGTTTACATACGCTTGAAATTTTACTCATTTTGTCTTCGGGGAAATGTACATATTTTCTGTAGCTTCTGAAGGGCGGTCCTAAATGAAAAAAAAAGAGACTGAGGCAAAATAAGAAAAATGTATACTACATCTTTCTGTTGGAGCATCAATGAGCATTTGAACCGTCTGTGAATCCCTCAGTTGTCCTCAGTGTGAAAAGATGGATGTTAAAATCATACAGTCATTGTTGGAAAGGGTACGAATACACAAAAATGCTGAAAAACCAAAGAATTTGTTGGACCTGAAACATATTTCTAAAGAACAGCAGGCAGTTTAACTGTTCAGGACAAACAAGGGTCCCATGGACATCTATCACTAAACAACAACAACAAAAAAACACAGCTGTGGGTCCTATGGAAGTAACAACACAGTATTAATAATTAAGTGTATGTAAACTTTTTTTTTTTTTTTTTTTTTTTTATAAATACAAAACTTTTTAAAAAATGTTTTATAAACTGTTATTTTCTCTTGTGGACTATATGTAAACACCTTATATGTGAAATATTGTATTCAGGTCACTACTAAATTAAAAATTATTTTATTTATTTTGGTAAAACAATGAACATTTTGCAAATTTGGCAAGGTGTATGTAAACTTTTGACTTTAACTGTATATGGTTTGTAGATTATATAGTTCTTGCTTTATAGGTTCTTCAGATCAGATTTTTGCCTTCTGGGTTCTTTCAGTCACCCGAACATTGATGGTTTTTTAGAAGTAGAGAATAAAACATTCTTTGTGGAAGATTATACAAGCTGTTTTTTTGCTGCTTGGAAACTGTTTTTAGGGTGTTCACACAAATGCACACACGCAAAAAATGTTTCCCGAACAATCAGGACTGAGAGCCTCTTTTTTCCAAAAACAAATTACAAATTGCAATCTTGTTATCCTGACTATTTAGATCTCGGATTAGGCCATGTCCGTTTCCAAACCGAGCGCTGATTGGAAGTGACACTAATTTCCTTTGCCAAGCGTCATGGAGTTTTCGCTGTGCTGTCTAGCGCAGAATATCGGAGAAGCGGTCAGGAAGGACTTCGTAAAGAGGAGAGGCGGAGTCAACCAAAGTGGTTTTCTTTTTTCCTTTTTTTTTTTTTTTTTAAACCAAAGCTTTTATGTATGGCTCGCATGAAACCTGTCAAGAACATGTCTGTAGTCCAACATTTTATTACAATTTTTTTTTTTTCTGTTGACATTATTTAATGGACCTTAGCTGAGATGAACTAAAAATGAACAGTTATATTTTTATTAACTAACATTAACAAAGATTGATCAGTACTATAACAAATGTGACCTTGGACCACAAAACCAATCTTAAGTAGCATGGGTATATTTGTAGCAATAGCCGAAAACACATTGTATTATAAATTATAGATTTTTCTTATATGCCAAAAATCAAGTAAAGATCATGTTCCATGAAGTAATTTTGTAAATTTCCTACCGTAAATGTATCCTACCAAACTTTCCTACCTTTCCTACCAAAACGTAATTTTTAGTTAGTAATATGCATTGCTAAGAACTTAATTTGGAAATCTTTAAAGGCGATTTTCTCTATTTTTTTTTTTTTGCACCCTCAGATATTGTCCAATCCTAACAAACCATACGTCAATGGAAAGCTTATTTATTCGGCTTTCAGATGATGTATAAATCTCAGTTTCCAAAAACTGACCTTTATGACTGGTTTTGTGGTCCAGGATCACAAATATATTGCTTATTGTTAGATAATGCATTAACTAACATTAACTAATGAGACCTTATGGTAAAGTACGACTGAATTATGCGCTCAACTGCCATGAAATTAAAATTCTAAAACTAATTTTGGTAACAGCTTATTTTAGTTTCACTGTTAATAATTATACATTATTACGCTTACTATAGTAATAACATTTAATTATGCATAATTCCATGCGACTAGCCATAAACCAAACCCTAATTTTATCCCCAAAC
>JAHKKF010492664.1:0-12041 GCA_019740295.1 Labeo calbasu
ATAAACAATATTAAATTAAATATTTTTTTTCTATGCATTTATTTAATTTAATTTATATATACTATATATAATTATTTCATACATACTAGTATACACACATAATATTTATACATATTTTCTAGAATTATATACACACATATACATATACATATATATATATATATATATATATATATATATAATAAATATAACATTAAATTTAGACGTTATTATATTTTTCATTTTACTTTATTTATTTATTTAATATAATAAGGTAAGCACAAGGTAAGCATTACCATCATGTCATAAATATGATGTATAAATAATATTAATAAAATATGAATAATATTAAATTAAATAAATGTCCATTTTATTTATCGATTTTTTTCCCCTTCAGACATTTTAAGTGTTGTAAGTGTCAACAAATTTTGGGGCTGCTGCACAAAGACCCTCAGAGCAAAAGCACATTTTTAAAAACACATCGCCCCCAAACTCCTTGACCCTCCCAAATGACATCACTCTTTATATTTACACACCAACTGCCCCGTCCACCCACATCCATCCCACAGTACACGTCAAAAAGCAACAATGAGCTATGTGTTGTACCCCCAACAGCTGAACGCGGATCAAATTACTAAACAAAAGTGTGTGCCTGAAGGGCTAACTGCAATTTCTGACAGTTAAAACCGTTGTCTGATGTGGAAACAACGCAGTCAACATGTTTTTCTTTGCCTGTATATCCTCACGGGAAGAGGGGGGGGGCTATCAGAAAACTGCTGAGCCATGGTCTCTCCAGCGCGCTGGTAATGAACCTCCCAATCAATGCGAGTTTCACTCGACTGACACAGACCTCTCAAATAAAAAACAAAAAAACACATGGAGAATTCACTTGTGGGAACGAAGGCCAGGCGAATCTTTGAAACTCCTGCAAGGCCAGGTATTCAGGACATGTAAAAGCCTCATCGCTCCGTGGCAGAGAAGCTACATTAGCGCTCAGCCTACTCGATGAATAAACCATACTTAAATTGAAATATGTCTTTCCCCAGAGGAAACACTCTTCCCTTGACCCCTTTGTAGAAGCTCGACGATAAGGCCGCAAGCAAGAGAGAGGTGTCGATATCAACAAGCGCTGCGAACATTAAAAAAAAGATAAGAGGAAGCGCCGCACATTGACAGGAAAGGCCGATGTGGATGGTTTCAGTTGCGATAGACCTTATCTGATCAGATACATCGGGACTGTTTTTCCCAACAGAATCATCCAGAGGACAAAACAAATATCAGGACATAAAAAAGCAGGGGTTTTTTTATCGTATTACAGGGAATTGGCTCATTTTACCGTGTTTATTCAGGTATCATTTTCAAAACACTAAACGCATCACTTCTTGAGGTGATGGAAGACTCGTAGTCATGGGAGATCAGGTAACTATGGTGACTGCAGGAGAAAGCGCGAGTCAGCAAACACCCGAGTGATAATTCTCCATTAGTCTCACAGATTATTGAATCCACAGAGGCCTTAGCGAAAGCTCACGCAAGACTTGTTTTCCGGAACTCGTCTTCATACCGTCTAAATGTTAACGGAGGAAATTGAAGCAGCATGATTTCATGCAACAGTTCAGTGGAGCAGGAGCATGATGCTCTGATATTCATTATATAGAGCGGGACTGGTTGTTGTTTAACTTTATCAATTCCTTGTACTGTGACAAGACTGAAATCTTGCTTGAATTAGATGAAATCTCAGATGCATGCTATTGATACACACAGTAGTGGAGGTGCTGGTGCTTGTTTGGATGATAAAGGTTTGAATCCAGCCTGTGTGTACATTAGTACCAAGTTGTTATTAATCTTTTTAAATTTATACACTACTAGTCAAAAGGTTTTGAACAGTAAGATTTGTAATGTTTTTTTAAAAAGTCTCTTCTGCTGACCAACTGCATTTATTTGATTCAAAGTACATTTTGATATATTTTTACTATTTAATATGCGTTTTCTATTTAAATATATTTTAAAATGTAATTTATTCCTGTGATCAAAGCTACGTTTTTTCAGCATCATTACTCCAGTCTTCAGCGTCACATGACCCTTCAGAAATCATTCTAATATGCTGATTTTCTGTTCAAGAATTTTTTTTATTATCATCAATATTTAAAACAGTTGAGTATGTTTTTTCAGGATTCTTTGATGAACAGAAAGATCAGCATTTATCTGAAATAAAAACATTATACACTTTACCATTCAAATGAGTCAGTATTTTTTTTTTTTTGTAAATTAATTATAGAAATTAATACTTTTATTCAGCACAGATGCTTGAAATTTATCAAAAGTGATGATAAAGATTTATGCTAAAAAAAGACAATGATGCTAAAAATTCAGTTTTTCACAGGAATAAATTACATTTTAATAGAATTACATGTAAATTACATGTACTGAATAGAAAAGTGTTATTTTAAATAGTAAAAATATTTCTGACTGGTAGTGTATTACATAATTTACATTAAATAACTAAATTAGCCAATAAACAATATAATATTCATATTGTACATTCACAGATTAATATGGAAGTCTGTTTCTGCCAAAAAAAAGACTTTTTTCCTCAAATTGTCTGAGTTTGCACCTCACAGTTCTGAGTTTATATCTTGCAATTTTGGCTTTTTTTTTTTTTTTTTTTTTAAGATTTTAGAGCTTACATTTTGTAATTCTGTTTTTTCTTGTTTCCACCACAGAATAATAAATAAATTCTTCTCAGAATTGCTAGTTTATATCTCACAGAGATAATGTGGGACATAAACTCTGAATTGTGAGGACAAAGTTAGATTTGTGAGATTTAAAAAAAATAATAATAATAAAGCTGTGAGATAAAAAAAAATCCAGTTACTTTTTTTTTTTTGATTCCATGACTAAAACAAGCTTACACATATTAAATGTTGCAAAAGGAAAAAAAATTCTACATAATGTATCAGACCATAAATGTGGTTTAAAAAAATTAAATAAGGTCAATTTAGATTTTTCATGACTTAAAGAAACCGTTTACCCAATAATGAAAATTACCCCATAATTTACTCATCCTCAAACCATCCTAGGCGTATATGTATTTCTTCTTTCAGACGAATACAATCAGAGTTTTATATAACGTCCTGGCTCTTCCACACTTTATAATGGCAGTGAATAGCTGTTGAGATTTTGAAGTCAATGAAGTGCATCAATCCATCATAAAAAGTGCTCCACACGGCTCTGAGGGGTTAATAAAGGCAGAAGTAAATCGATGCAATTGTGTAAGACAAATATCCATATTTAAAATTTCATAAAGCTAACTGCTAACTGTCGTACGCAAGTTCACGAGAGAGTAGCGTTCCAGCAGATGACGTAGGATGTAGGTGTAGCGTAAGCTCTGGTGAGAATATGCTAGTCTCGCAAAAAACAAGTTTTGTCTCCTTTCAGCTTTTATTGAAATTCTCTGACATTTTTCTTTACAAATCCTCATATTGTACTTCTAATTCATGACTTGTGTTTTGTTTTGCTCTCTCCTTTGCGTTTCCGCGTTCAGCACTTCTCACCGAAGCTTACGCTACGCCTACGTCCTACATCATCCACTAAACGCCATTCTGTGTAAAACAGCAGAAGCTAGAGATTACGGTTTATTTAAATTTTATTAATCCCTGGAGCTGTGTGGAGTGCTTTTTATAATGGATGGATGCACTTTATTGGACTTCAAAATCTCAACACCCATTCACTGCCATTATAAAGCTTGGAAGAGCCAGGACTTTTTTTTATATAACTCTGACTGTATTCGTCTGAAAGAAGAAAGTCATACACATCTAAAATGGTTTGAAGGTAAGTAAATCATGGTGTAATTTTCATTTTTGGATGAGCTTTTCATTTAGAGTTCCCATACATATGTAACAGATGTTATCATCGCCACATCGATGACCTAAAGAGAATTGCTAATCGCTGAGAGTGAGTGCTGTTTGCACAAAGTTGGAAACCCTTTCGTCCACTCAACTAATAAAGACACAGTGCTTCATTTATCCCGCTGCTGGACAACCTGATGCACTGTTGAGTGATTTGCTGGCTTTGGAACGGAGGCAGATGAAATAACAATCAGTCCCAGAGTGCACTGCTGGAGCTCTAAACACAGATGTGGCAGGAAATAAAAATGACCAATAGACTTACCACGTCCCACATGCCAGATTCTTTCATATGCACTCCTTAAGGTACCGTATGTGGAAATTAAAAATGAAATGACAGATCAGTGGGAGTAAGTGGGTCCAATTCAATTAACCAACACCCCAAAATCCACTGCTTTTTAAAACATATTTAGGAACTACAAAAGCGAGATCTGCATACAGTATTACACTTAAGATACTTTAAAAAGAAATGGTTTGGATGGAGCCGCTAGCCCGTTTGTGGGTCAATAAAGTGGTCTGGCTCTGTGTAAAGCCCCTTTAAATCTGGGTCCACTGAGTCACTCCACTACAGCATAAATCCCAGCCTAAAGCTCTTACTCTACATACTGTACCATTCAGCTCAGTATCAGAGCTTAACACGCAGCTCAGGGTCAAAGAGAAGTACTTAGCTTAGAATCAGACTCTAATAATCAACTCAGAGTAAAGCCGGAGTATTCAAATAAGATGTAGTCTGCAACAATCAATCCAGAACCAGGATGGAATTCTGAAATCAGACTGTAATAATCAAATCAGACTATAATAATAAACTAAGAACCAGGCTGTAATGATTAGATCAAACTCAGATTGGCATAAATCAATTCAGAGTTGGATTAAGGAAGCACTGATATTAAAATTCTAGCCAATACTTATAATTCTTTTAATGTCAAGGTTAATACCAGATAAACGGTAGATATTAAAATGCATATATATTGAATTGTAATACATTTATAATGTTACAAAAGATTTCTATTTTTAAAAAAATCCTGTTCTTTTGAATAAATGCATAATGGTTGTATATTACATCTTATTTCATATTTATATTCATATTTTTAAGAGATCACACAATATTTCTTTCATGTTTTAATTTTAATATTAAATCCCCTTTGTTTGCCAAAAAATAAACTTTAACTTTTATTAAATTAAAGATAAATTACCTTTTTATGCCTTCATGTGATAACTAGAAATATTAACATTTCTGAGAAGGAAAAAAAAACAATTCATGAGGCTATTGTAAAAATACATTTTAATAACTTAAGTTGATTATATGCATTCAGATAATTAGACATGCTACAACAGAATTTGGTAACAATAAAACTAAAATAATAATAGCACTCTAAACAAGTAATTTTTGTTAAACTTCTAATAATCTGATGTTAAATTGTATACGTTTTGTAATTTTAATTAATTAGACATGCTTTTTGATTAATAACATTTTATTTAACCAGTAAATGGAGTCCAGAAAACTTACAATAGGGAAAAAATGGATTTTAGAAAAAATAAAATAAAATAAAATAAAATAAAATAAAATAAAATAAAATAAAATAAAATAAAATAAAATAAAATAAAATAGGAAAAAACTGAATTTGGGGAAAAGAAAATAACAGATTTCAAAAGGTTCCACATTAGCAATACTATGAAATTATTTCTGAAGTACTGTTTTACATTTAAAAATGTGTTAATATATATAAAAAAAAGATTTTAATATTTTTTAAATAAATTAAAACTGTAATTCTATAAATCATATTCATAGTATTAAATTATAGTAATTATATTTGACAGTATTATTGTTTTACTGTACTTTTGATCAAATAAGTGGTGAGGTCAAAAAAACAAAAAAAAACAAATCTTACCCACAGCAAACTTTTGAATGATAATGAATATCCACAATTTAAATATTTTAAAATTTATATTTAAAAAACTAGCATTTATATATTTAATTAAATACTAGTTACATACTTTTGTTTAAATACAGCAAATGAACAGCAACTTTAAATTTTGTATTTAAGCATTACAACATTCACTAAAAATGTTATAATTAATTAATCGTGATTAATCACAGCTAAAATAAAAGTTTGTTTACATAATGTGTACTGTGTATATTTATATGTACATATAAATACGTACACATGCATGTATATATTATGTAAACACAAATTTTTATTTTGGATGCGATTAATCACGATTAAATCGATTTGATAGCACTCGTTATAATTTTATAATAACGTTATAACATTTTTAATTTTAAAATATTCTAATTTGGCAAATAACCAATATGGCACAGACAAACTTGCATCAACAAATCTGTAATAATCAAATCTGACACATTCATAAATCTGTAATAATCAACTAAAGATCATCAAACCATAATGATCAGCCCAGGTTTGCGTCTCTCATCAGTGGAAAGAAGCAGAGCTGAAATATTGCCACCTGTTTTTTAGCATCTGTCTATGACAGCGTGAGAACCAAGGAGAGCGACTGCCATCTCGATGTGCTCGACCTTGCACGAGAACCTTCTCTCATCAAATAGACAGGACATGATCCCAACTAGCCGTTCTGCGTATTTTATGCTTGCCCCCTGGGCTCAACAAGCCTGTCGATGAGAACGCGAGACCCCTGGGGACCCGAACGCACACACCAAAAGGGAGGCGTAATAGAAACGTGCAGATTGTCACACTAACTGTCAGCGGCTGTCACTCTCCCTTGGTTTCGTGTGGACTTTTGATTGATTGTGAATGAGTAAATTTAATAAATAACAATTGGGGACGAATATTAACATTTAAATACATGACGTATGGAAAAAACACGCCACGCTGATTTTTATTCAGCCATGATTTAACGCTGTTGTGCACAGGTGAGTGTGTATCTGCACTTTCCAGAACCGGTTCTAAGGAAAAACCTCTTCCTCTCTGTAAACACCCTGGCTTTTTTCCGAGAGACGGGGGTCACGCCTGACGCTCATTTGCATTTAGATTAGCTGGTTAAAATGACAGACTCCCCACGGTGGGCCTTTCCAAAATCACTTTTACTCTAAGGAGAATCCAGACCAACCATGTCAATGGTTGCCACATCGATAAGATGACAGGAATAACTCTGAAGTAAATCGATCCAAATCCTGTTCTGTGTGGTGAATTACACAGGCAGCTGTGGCCACAGAACAAATGAAAGTTCAGAGAAACTATAAACCCCTGCTACGATATCACGTTTGACAATATCAACATTCAAACGACTTGAAAAGTCCTCATCAGTTGAGCCGAATGAGGTCTCTCTATTTGATCTCAAACTGCAACACAAAAACTGATTTAAAGATGAACTGTGTAACTTCTGTGTCAACAATGAAATGGCAAAAAAATGCTTTCCAAACAGTCCTTTCTGTTTGCCGATGGTTGTAGCTGAATGTACCCGGTCTGGTCTTTTCTATGCAATTACGATAAATGGAGACTGGAGTGATGCCTAAAATTATACAAATGCGTCATTAAAAGATAGTTCACCCAACAATAAAAATTCTAGTAAGACCTTTGTTCATTTTTGAGCACAAATTAAGATATTTTTTAAGAAATCTGAAAGCTTTCTGACCATGCATAGAGAAACGCAAACTACATCTCTGGGCCTTAATTGAGTCTTTGAAGTCATATGGTCACTTGTGAGAAAGAGTATGAAATTTTAGTCATTATCATTAACAATCTGCCAGTGTTGTTCATGTTAGGTCAGGAGAGAATCAGCGAACGAGTCATTTTTCTGAGTCAGATATTTTCAATGAATCAGTTGATTCAGTTCAGTTCATAAAAACTCTAAATGATTCATTCACAGTTCATACTGATTTGGTTCTGATTCAACTCCATGACTCAGTTGGTTGCAGTGATTCTCGAGTTAACAGCCAACTGGTAAGGAGGACAACCAATGGATAACTATTTAAAAACAAAACCAGGGAGTTGAATTTGTGGATGAATTATTCAGACAAGATTTTGTGAAACGAATCAATTGGTTTATTGAAAAAAATTCCACTAAAAAAAAAATAAAAAAATCATACCTTGCTACATCTCTAATCATCATCTTTTCAATTAATAATTACTTACATTTTCAAAAAATGGCAAAAAAAGAAAAACTGCTTTCCAAACAGTCCTTTCTATCTGCCAGAAACGACTGATAAGACAATAAATGTCTGTCTGCCAGAAAGGACAATAAGCCAATAAATAATTTAGTCTTACAGTAAAGTAAAATCAATCATTTTAAAATGATACAAGGTACGAAAACATTATAATTTACAATTTATTGTAATTGCTTGGACAAAATCCACCAACTAAATTCTTTTAAAATACTTTTGATTACTAAATCATACAACACGGGAACAATTTAAGGATAAAAACAACAGAAGTGAATGAATAATGACATAATTGGTTAGGCGAAAGTACTGCATTTGACAAAAATTACACAGATTTAGTTAAAAAAATGTTTTCATAGTAGCACATAGTGGACACTATGAAAGCTTGTTTCTGCCATTTAATAATTAAAAAATCACAATTCTGAATTTATTGTCTTGTAATTGTGAGTTTATATCTAACATTTTTTAATTTTTAAATAAACTCAAACTTTTTTCTCACAATTGTGTTTACATCTCGCAATTCTGACATTTTTCTTGCAGTTGCGAGAAAAAACTCAGAATTGCAAGTTTATCTCACAATTGTAAGTTAAGTTAAAAAAGTGAGAATTTTAAGTTTTTATCTCACAATTCGGACTTTATTTCTCGCAATTGCAAGCTTATATCACGCTATTCTGACTTTATAACTCGCAATTGCGAGTTTACATCATCCAATTGAGAAAAAAGTCAGAATTGCAAGAAAAAAGTCAGAACTGCCAGATATAAACTTGCAATTGTGAGGAAAAAAAGTTGATTACAAGTTATATCTCAATTCTGAGAAAAAAGTCAGAATTGCAAGAAGAAAAATGTCAGAATTGCGAGATGTAAACTCAATTGCAAGAAAAAAAAACTCAGAATTAAGACTTTCTGTCTTACAATTGTGAGTTAAGTCAAAAAAGTAAGCAAAAAATTCAGAATTGTGAGTTTTTATCTCAGAATTGTGAGTCATCATCTCGCAATTCTGACTATTTCTCGCACCTGCAAGCTTATATCACGTTATTCTGACTTTATAACTCGCAAATGCGAGTTTATATCATGCAGTTCTAAGAAAAGAATCTAAATTACAAGTAAGAAGTTAGAATTGCAAGATATAAACTTGCAATTGTGAGGAAAAAAGTCAACAGCAAGTTTATATCTTGCAATTCTATAAAAAAAAGTCAAAATTGCAAGAAAAAAAATGTCAGAATTACGAGAAATAAACTTGCAATTCTAACTTTATTTCTCGCAATTGTGAGTTTATATTCTGCTATTCTAATTTTTTTCTTGCATCTCTAAAATTTCAATCAAGTTCTCACAATTCTGACTTTGTCACAACTGTGAGTTTATATCCTGCTATTCTAACTTTATAATTTGCAATTGCGAGTTTATATCATGCAATTCTGAGAAAAAAAGTCAGAATTGCTAGAAGAATGTCAGAATTATGACATATAAACTTGCATTGTGACTTACCTCACAATTCTAACTTTATTTCTCGCAATTGTGGGTTTATATCCTGCTATTCTACTTTTTTTTTTTTTTTTTTAACAATTCTGACTTTTCAATCAAGTTATCTGACAGTTCTGAGGAAAAAAGTCAGAATTGCAAGATATAAACTCACAATTGTGAGAAAAAGTCACAATTACCTTTTTTTATTTTTCATTCAATGGCAAAAATGAGCTTCCACAGGAGACAGACTGTCTAGCAGTATGTGTTCGTGTGCTTTTGCACTGGAACCCGCAGTCAACAGCTTGCATGGATCTATCACAGTACAGAGGTAATCACACTGAGTGCATTCACAAATCACATCATGCCATTATTTGAGGTCTTAGTCTAGAATTCCATCTCTGTGTCTCTTTTTGCAAATGCTCTGGTGTAAATCAGCAGGCCTACAAACAGAAGCTTTTAAGGAGGCGGCCCTATTCTGGACATATCGCCGTGACACATAATCAATTAGAAAAGAACTGCAAACACTTTGGGGAATCCATCCCACCCACCCCCTCTCGCCGTCCTGGGTCAGTGAGTGGTCCGTTGGCACTAGAACCCATGTGCTTTTAGCCGGGCCTTTATAAACCCGACTCCCTGAATGCCATAGTGCGCTGGATTCTATTCAATCAAATGAAAACGCATTACCGAGAAGATTAATTCACTCCAGCCTTCGCGTTCGTCAAACTCACGGGAACAACTTTAAGAGCTCAATCTTCTTTTCAGTCGAGGGAAATAAATAAATAAATGTTAGAGTTAAGCAGTCTGTTACTAGGACTATGCTTGACAGGGCCAACAATTGTAGTCATCATTAGGAGTCTAATAAAACCATTAATGTCAATTTTGCTGCGTTACAGACTGGCGGATTCAGACGAGAGTTAAAGATCACAGGACAAGACCAAACAAGAACACGACTGGTTATCGGCAGGTCTGTCATGATGCATTACGAGACAAAACCTTCTTTCAAACCTCATTACAATGTGAAAATGATCATAAAAGATGGTATTCAGCTCGTTGCTGCTGCTTAGGAAGATCTGAAATTAACTTTCAGACATTCAATTAAAACTAAAGATCAAGCTCAGTCAACAAGAAATTGGATTTTGAATAACCCTTAAAATGGGAGTTCCTGCAAAAATGAAACGTCTGTAATCATTGACTGTCTTCCAAACTTTTTTTTGTGACTTTTTATCTTCCAATTCTGACTTTTTCTCTCAGAATTGAGATATAAACCTGCAATTGTGAGTCAGAATTGTCTGACATATACTTGAAATGAGAAATTAAGTCAGACTCGCAATTCTGTTTTTTTTTTCTGAATTGCATGACATAAACTCAGTTGCGAGTTATAAAGTCAGAATTGCGGAAAAAAAACTTTATATAGTTCATATATCACAGGTCTGACTTTATTTCTAAGAACTGTTTAAATATCACAATTAAATCTTGTTTAAATCTTGCAATTCTGAGTTTGTTTATATATCACAATTCTCACTTAATAATTCGCAATTTTGTGTATTAAAATTAACAGTTTATATAAAACTCGGAATTGCGAGATTTAAACTCACAGTTCAGAGTTTAAACAGAATTGTGAGATTTAAACGGAGTTTAAATTCAAATCTAAATTTAAAGAGTTTAAATCTCTTTTTTCTTAAATTTTTCTTAGAATTTCAATTGTAAATCTGTTTTTTCTCACAATTTCAATTATAAATCTTGCAATTCTAAGTTTTTCTCACAATTTCAAGTTTAAATCTCACAATTCTAAAATTTTTTTCTCAGAATTGTTTAAATCTCACAATTCTACATTTTTCTCAGAATTTCACGTTTAAATCCGTTTTTTCCTCAATTTCGAGATGAAATCTCGCAATTCGGAACTTTTTCTTAGAATTTCAAGTTTAAATCTCACAATTCTAATTTTTTTTCCTCAGAAGTTTGAGTTTAAATCTCACAATTTAACATTTTTTCACAAAATTTTGTTTAAATCTGTTTTTTTCCTTACAATTTCAAGTTTAAATCTTGCAATTATGAGTTTCTCACAATTTCAATTGTAAATCTCGCAATTCTAAATTTTTTTCTCAAAATTTGAAGTTTAAATCTCACAATTCTAAATGTTTTCTCAAAATTTCAAGTTTAAATCTCTCAATTCTACATTTTTTCTCAGAATTTTGAGTTTAAAATCTCACAATTCTAAATGTTTTCTCAAAATTTCAAGTTTAAATCTGTTTTTTTCTCACAACTTCAAGTTTAAAAGATGCGATTCTGATTTTCTCTCACAATTTCAAGTTTAAATCTCACAATTCTACATTTTTCCCCTCAAAATTTAGTTTAAATCTCACAATTCTAAATGTTTTCTCAAAATCTCAACTTTAAATCTGTTTTTTTTTCTCACAATTTCAAGTTTAAATCTTGCAATTCTGAGTTTCTCTCACAATTTCAAGTTTAAATCTCACAATTCAACATTTTTTCTCAGAATTTTGAGTTTAAATCTCGCAATTCTGAGTTTCTCTCAAAATTTCAAGTTCAAATCTCACAAT